>JAHQIW010004036.1:0-83286 GCA_019055375.1 Parelaphostrongylus tenuis | reverse complement strand
AGAGTGAGATCTGGGTTCGAATCCCTGCAGACGCAAAAATTTTTGCACAGCACTCCTTATTATTGGGTATACCATAACTTCATGCCACTGCAAGTTGCAGTCACATAGAAAGAATTCTGAGTGATTATCGATGTCCAATGTCTGTCAACACAAGTGGGTTGATGTCGTCTTGTCAAATGTCATTAAAACCGATTCTAATATCTTTAAGCACAACAGTAATCCACGTTTGAATTAGTGCATTAACAGAATTGCAGCCCTTTGAATTTATGCTCTTTGATTATTTTTTGCTCTCTGATAGTCTGATACTGCACTAATTCTAGTTCATTTTCCCCCATTCTGTAATTGGTGTTCTTTCAGGAAATAGTTGACAGGTTTGAGTAGATTCTGCAAAAGTAGTATCCTAGACTACTTAACATTCGTTTTTGGTGGTTTAGCACGACGAGGAAAGTTCTGCCAACGTCGTCTTTTTTTTTTTTGTTCTTCGGCGTAGACTGCTTGAGTGGCCATGACCAAACCAAATTTTGATATTTAGGCTCAATTACCTCTTTAACGGCTCGAAAAAATAAATGGACTAAAAAATAAGTTAAATAAAAATTTTGCGAGTTGCAGTGTTAGCCAAGCAGATAAATAAAAAAAAGTGGAACTCGTTACCTAAATTTTCGACGTATTCGTAATCTCTTAAGACGGGATATTCACAACAGCTAACAACAGCCAGTCGTTCCGATTATGTGTGTGCTCGATGTATGTGTGAATCTACACTTCTGAGGTGATGTACCGCTTAAACAAAGCAATCTCACTCAGCGAAGCCTTCTTATGTCCCCATTCTATCAATAAACTATTCCCCCACCCCCCATAAAATTTTGTTTGCGGTACGATTATAATATAATAGTGATCTTACATAATAATAAGATATCTTACTTTTATCATAATGCAGTTTTATTTTTTTCTGCGGGTCGATAGTTTCTTTCATTCCTTTTGTGAGCTTCTTTGTTAGCTCATCTTAATTAATATTTCCAGTTGCCACAGTTTACAAGTCAGAGTTTTGAAAATAACACACAAATCTGGTGTTGAAGTCGCCAACTATCGACGGATGGGGCACATAGTGAGTCCAGAATATGGCTTCGAATGAAGGCCATATCCTGTGTGTTAAAGGTGTCTCCAGCACTTACTCTACCGACCCTCGACATCAAACATAACATTATGATAAGTAACTATACGATGTCAACCATTTGACCAATGTATTTTTTTCACTAATACTGTGCTATTGATACGACGTACTATTCGAGTTCCTTGTGAGCGTGACAGATTTATGTATCAAGCTCGTGTCCAGGTCAAGCAGAAACGAAAATTTAATCTTATCAATCTACCTCACACTCAGTGATAATCAATAACATCACCGATCAACGAACTGAGAGAAGTGAAAGATGAATCTTCCGGTTTTAATCAATTCTTAAGAGATGAGCAGTGCGTTTGAGCCCATGAAGGATCGTTGGAGACGACTAAATTGATACGTGACTCTTCCAATGACTCCGAATGGCTTTCCAGTGCATAAATGCGATAGTTCCACCCTCCCAGACAAGTTTGATAGCGTATTGTCCATTCCACAAAGACCGAAGCCCTTGTGATTACTGGGAGCGAGGTGGCGGCATGGGCCAACACGAATTGTGGAGCACCTCTAACCTTTACACTTCTTATGCCACTATTCCTTCAAAAAATGATAATCGATTTGAGTATAGATCGTTTCCACCTAAACTGTTAGAATTTAGTGAGTGATACATCTGTTTTTGAACATTCACAAAGCTTAAGAAAGCACAGAATGTCAAGCCTTCCCATAATTTTTGACACTAGAGTAATTAACACAAAATTTATTAGTCAAAATCAATAGCAATTGCTCAACTTTCTCATTCAACAAATAATTTCCCTACTCATAGAACGCGTCATCCTTGTATTCAGAAAGTTCAGTTCTTGACGCGAATGCCTGGTGTCCCGGAACTTCTTCTGGCACAGAAAGTGCTCCAGTGATCGGAAGTGATAGTCAGCACTCGCATTCACTCTTATCCAACTTTGGAAGCTCTTGTCCAGCGGAGGGGGAAGATTCTTCGTTTGTCGCCTTATAACAGACAATTACACGAGGCCAGAACAAATCTTAATCAGACAGAATGGAAAGGTACACAACCAGCGCGCCACTGTGTTAACGACAAATAAATTTCTTACTCGTGCAGAACAGAAATCGATGCCACCGGACTCGGCGAACTCTTGGAAAGCATTTTCTGCATCCTGCTCATTTTGTAAGCGTTTTTCCTGCAAGAAGTTGTCGAGATGTATGAAGAAGAAGTAGCCGGTAGGCGCGAGGTCGGCGAATACGAAGGATGGGGCATAACTTCGCAGCTCAATTCGTTAAACATAAAAGCGTTCATCGAACGACGTCTGGCTGCTGCCTGCCAGTAATGAAATCTCAGTTACTGTTGTACCAACCATTTTCACTTTTCATTGAAGAGCAGTACATTGGTCAACGTTGAGTTCTTCTGCAACATTTCGGTAGTGTGAAGTGGATCATCTTCTATAGTTACTCTCAGTTTGTTGGTCGTTGCCAACTTTCCGTGATCGGCCCCTACGTCAGTCACCCTCAGAGGCCAGTCTCTGCGAAGCTTTCTGAATTCTTACTGCACCGCATGTTTGGCAGATTGCTGGAGAAAATGCATCGTTGGTGATGCAAACTGTCACTGCTGCCTTACTGGCCCATTTGAATCAATAGTGTTTTTGCACCAGCATGTCCTTTCCTCGGTCTGAAATAAACTCAGAATAAAAGAGCGAGAAACGGGCACTGAAATGATTTACAACACAACCTTATTTACCCGAGAATTTATTCCAACGTGTAACGGCAAGTTTGAACACACATAAATTACCATTTGTTTTGTATCAACTTAATATTTCTCTAGCGAGAGCTTCAGTGGTGCCATATGTGTGCGCACTGCCCCAAAAGGTTTGATGGCGATTGAAGTCCATAACAGAAAAACACCAGGTTCAAAGTTTTACTCGTGTCTTATTGTCTCTGTGACTGTAATCCACAAAGTATGTTGCCGTTAAATTTAATAATATGGTAATTAGACCAAAACATTGGATTCCGTATTTTTTCTCTGTTTAAGTTCTAAAGCCATTTATTCTGAGAGTTGACGGTTCGGCGGTTTCGAAACTATGGGGATAAGATTTGATATTTTTTTAGACATTTCAACGGTTAAAATGTACTGGATTAACAAACAAGTTCATGGAATTGAATAATTGATTACGCTTATCAGAAAGAGACTAGAACTATAATAGTAAACAAAGAAGTTGTTGATAAATTCTCAAAATTGCCTCCTGCAAGTTCTATACATTTCCGAAGTCTCCTGCGAAAATTCCAGCGATGATCGCAAACGCTTCCATCGTAATTTCGTCCCACGCGCGTTTCGAAGTCGTTTTAAGAGCGTCTACTCTAATGCAGCAAGTAGCCGAGACTACCTCCTGTAGCATGGAACATGGTCCAGAGGGTGGATATTCGACGAGTTTGACAGCCAGATATCCTAGCCTCAAATTTATAAAAGAACACCTTTTAACAAATAACAATCGTCGAGAGGTCCAAGTGCGCAAGAGCCCAGTCCTGCTCATGTTTAAAATCGTCGGCGTCATAGTGTTCCGTAGACTAAGACTCCAGGAAATTTCTTAAAAAATGCCGCTAATGCTGGTTGTGTTGATTTCGACGTTTCTATTGATGAAGACCAACGGCAACTATGCGGTGGAGCAAATGCCGGCTCAGATTATCATAGAGATCGAAAAATAATTCGGGCGCATGGGCTGTGCCACTGCGGACTTTTGCTGACCCTTGAGATGTTAATGTTGACTCTGGTGACTGTGGAGTGGTTCAACCATAAATATCTTTTCGTCCGTGAAAGCACCTTCGACAAAAGAGCATGAGCTATCAAGCCAATCATTCGGCGAGACCTTTAAACCGTTTCTCTTTCATATTTTTGCCTGTAAAGTGTACACGAGCGATTTTGTAGCAGCGCAGCTTCAGCTTATTTTTGATAAAAGTTCGAGCAAAATTAATTAAAAGCATTATGCAAATGACAAAACTAACAAAATGCAAGATTATCAGAAATTTCCTCGCATCCTGCATTTGTAGTCAGGGGTAAAAGCTTGTTTTGTACCCCGTTTCTTTCCACCACCACAAATAACTTCAATGTGACTATCTCCATGTTGCTTTCGGAGCTCTATCAACACATCAGAAACCTTCTTGTCCGTCCAGTTACTTCCCATGAATATCCTCCATATCACCTGAAAAAAGGTGAAAATATGACTGACAGTTATGAAGCTTTTAGTTGCAGTAATGAGAAAGAGTATGATCAAATGATCAATTTTATTTGAGGAAATCTGATATGTCTGCAGATAAAACTATTACGGGATCTTGCTCAACGGCTTTCAAGAAACATTGACGGTGAGGAGATTGGTGACGAAGCCGATAACACGAGAAAGCAGGGCATTCGTCACAGATGCTGACTCCTGAGTAGTAAAATGAGCGAAGAGGAACAATATAGTACGAAAGGCGGAGGATAATCGATAAGTGTGCAAGAAATGTGCTGTCGCTCAGAATCCTGCTTTTCGATGAAAGATGGGAAGGTGTTCAAGGCAACGTAATGCTCATATGAAATGAGCTAATTAACTTGTAGCAGCTATTCGTGATGGATCTTGCTCCTTTGCACACCCTGCAAATCATGGGTGTACGCAGATGCAGGCACTACTCTTAGACCAACTCTTTCCGGACTTGCCGATGTGCTAGTGGTTAAATTGTGGAAAAGAATATGCTCAGACAAACATTTCAGATCAGAGGTCTCGAGCATAATAAGATGTATTCATATTGGGCGCTCTCTATGAAGGCGTAGTCCACACCGCTCGACACTCACTGCCTTGGAAAGTCCATCTCTTGAAGTAAGAGACTGAGCATATACAAGCCAGCTGACCTTCCCAGCTTCCGCAGAAAGAGAAACATCCGAAACATCAGACCCCTAGAATATCTTTAGAATTTGAGCAGTTGGGTGGCTACTGAAAGTCAGAAGAACGCTCCGCACAGCGAAAACTGCTCAAGCATGAAAAGTGATTACATTCTCACGGTTACAGCACAACTGTGAGGGCATAAAATATACTGCTAAATTTTTTAGGATTCAAGCCGTCTAATGACTACTAAAACTCTTCAAACAAAAAGACAAATGTCTTTTTGCGTTAAGCTAAAATATGGTGGAGATAGCAAAAAGATACAAAGATGCTTAAATTTCCTTGTCAATTCGAGTACTTCTTTGATATTTTTTGTCACTTTACTGATCCGACTTCACAGTGCTTTTTCCTCGCTGTGCGGATCTCAGTGCTTCTGGCATTCAACTCTTCTTTCTTCGTCTTCTTCTTGAACTTCGTAGAATATTAGTTGAGCGAGTCTCCTTGCTATGTTGAGAATAGCCTCACTGAAGCGTTCAATAGGGCGTTGTTGGTGACCGTCAGAAAATGGAGGTGGGGGGGAGAGGGGGGGGGGGTGTAGCTCGGCTCCACATGCGCCGTGATGAGCATCACAGCCACTCAGCCACGGCGCTCCCAACATTTCTGTGCTATACTTAGTCATACTCGATATTATGTGCAAAAATAATGAGAAACCAAGCTTATTTCGAACTCCAGAAATAGATATCTACAGCACGTAAACTAGCCTGAGATACGGCGCTATTTCACTGACCTACATATTTATATACCCTGTTGTGCAAATTACCTTTCGAACAATCTAAATATCGGTAAAACGCCTTTTTTAAAGAACCATGATTCGACGTATTGGGAGTTCATACCTGTTATCGCAATATATTAGGTGCACAAATATAACTCCATCGTCTTTTAGGTTCACATATTCAATCAATACAAGAAATTATAATGTAAGAGTTTGAGTAAATATAATTTCCATTACAAGCAACAATATATCTGATAATTATAACATGTCATGTAGTCTTTTATGAGCAGCTTATGAACTTAAATACACGTGTTTCAGCTTTAACAGCTTCGTCAGTTCAGCAGTACTTTTCGTCTTTAGCCAATCCTCTCGGGGCTCCTGCATCCCCCTATATAGAGTCGGCAACAACGCACGATTTACGCGTGCTGTCAAGTGAAAGAAATCACTAGAACGACAGTGTTTCACATTCGATTGCCCTTGGATGGTATTTATGAACATTATGCCGTTTATTTCGAGTGTTTTCTTGAGACCACTCCTAAATTCTTAAATCGCTGATAATTTTTTTAGCCGAAACGTCATGAGGCCTTTTATGTGCAGCTTATAGATCTCAGTAAAAGTGTTCAAAAGTAATTTTCAGTAATATTGAAATTTTGAGCTTGGTCTTCAGAGGCACTCGGAACGAACGGTAATGTTTCCCAAATATCAGCCAAGAGATGTCGAGTGTGAAACACTGCCGTTCTAGTGATTTATTTCACATGAAAAACGTGTAAGTCATACGTCGTCCCCTACTCTCCATAGGCGGATATAGGGGCACACGAGAGAGTTGATAGAGACGAAGGGTACTGCCCAACTGACGAAGCTGTCAAGCCGAGACACGCATAAGTTGCCCATGAAGGTCTAAATGAAATCTTGGTTCAAGAACTCAAGAATAATTACCAGATATATTGAAATATCGAGCGTGGTTAAGAAAGTACCCGAACACAGTTAACAGCAACATTTTAACAATTTTTGGTATTCGTTGAAAAACAGTCTTCCTTTTCATCGGCGATGGTTTTGCTTGAACTGAACGTGAAAGGAAAGCTTCCCACAAATTGAATATTTCTAGTTAAAAAGTTCTCATCTTCAAAGTCCTATATAAACAACCGCGCGATATATTTTGTATGTAAAAGGAAATGAATGAAAAGAGTTTTCAAGGCGCTTTCAAGCAAAAGAAAAGAATTTGCATATTTTTATTTCTTCTATTACTAAAGCAAAAAATAATTAAGCGGCGGAGTCATATTCGTATAATTAATAGGACATAGATGTAATGAAAGTCTTCTTTCGTTTTCCTACAGAGAATCGTAAAGGGAGCTATTTCGGTGTACAAGAACTTTTTTGTAGTAGAGTCATGTAGTCATTCGAAAGCCCAGCTTTCGAGGTTCTGTTGTATATGTTTGCTTTCAAAAACGCCTTTTTCTTCCTTTATCATTCAGGGTACAATATGTTTTCCACCCAAAGTACTTTTGAGAATCCAAAAACGTGCTTGATTTCCAGGTAAAGGCTTCTTTTTAGCGCTGTAGCCGCAAAATTAACAGTGTCTTTTCACTCAATGCGCGCAATCGTGCCGATTTTAATAATTGTTTGAAAAATTTTCAATTGATTTATTGGAGAATGCTAAGTCTTTCGTAATACAATTGTGGAAGAGACTTTTTTCAGCTTTTCTGAGTCTTCGGCGTTTCATTTTTTCCATGCTGCGGAATAAACCCGGTAATACTCCCAAACCTAAGTGCGAAAAGCATATGCACGTGTAAAAAAAACCTCGAGTGCTAAGGCTACATGTATAATCTAGATTGCCAGTGAAAGCGGAGAGAAATTCCAAATTCAGTAGCAAGAGTCGCACTACACATTTAAGTTCGCGTGCGCTATCCATTGATTACGCATCAGTCCCACGGCTACAAGTGGAACTTATTCTGCTTTACTAATCTGGAGTGATGCGACTTTTTCCAGAAAACAAGCACAACGCTGGCGTCGTAGAATTTACGCTAACGATTTCTACTTATAATCTGAGGGAATAGTGTGCCTTGCGAAAAATATATGTCTATGAAGCGCAAAACTTTATGAGCTACAGCGATTTGAAAAAGGCTCTCCGTAGAAAAACACATTTTCGAATTCCTCGAGATGTATGCTATCAAGCGACTACTAGAAATCCATGAACAGATTTTCATTCAGCGGAATATAAGCGTGATAATAATGCAAGCGCGCAGCCCGTGTGAAACAAGTTTTTCAAGTTATACAGCGCTATAAAACGTTGTTTAGCAAACAGGCATACAGTGCAGTAGACGATAAAAGAGCAATTTTACAGCAGTGTGGAAATACATACGGACTGTTCTTGTTATTAAGAGGCGTCTGTTTTAAAACCCCTGGACTGAGCAATTCCAGGTGGCTGCGTAATCATAGAATCGATTACCAAGTGCCTCAAAGGCATCAATTACCGAAAAATTATTGACAGCTCTCACGAGAATTTTTCTGAAGCGAGTTTCTAGAAGCTACATAGCTTTCTATCAAGGTGAACTTTTCTTTCTCCATGATTGTGCCAATGAACTT
This sequence comes from Parelaphostrongylus tenuis, assembly GCA_019055375.1. Lineage (NCBI taxonomy): Eukaryota > Metazoa > Nematoda > Chromadorea > Rhabditida > Metastrongylidae > Parelaphostrongylus > Parelaphostrongylus tenuis. The sequence goes on along the minus strand of JAHQIW010004036.1, from coordinate 74,966 downwards.
AATCTAACTTTGTACTAGTCACCTGTACAACATCTTCTTCTAGGTAGATTTCTTGATTAATGGTATTTTTGTGATGTACTGCACTATCTAAGATGAAAATCGATAGTCTCTCATTGTAAATGACGAATGTCTAAATCGTCCTGATAATAATGTTAGTTCACAACTCTATTTACATCCCTGTCTAATACAGCTCCAAAATTTCAAAGATGAGTGTTTCTCAGAAAAACAGTTGGTCAGCGGAATACAGTCAACAGGGAATCGTCTCGCTAGTAAATTCTTAAGAGCTAAATTGTCAGGCGAATTATGAGTCTATGCCACAAAAATTTTGAATTTCTATGTTTCGTGATTATGAATAGATATAAGTTCACACAAGTCTTTATCTGTACCGCAAGCTTTAGAGATCCTCTGAGTAGACAAGTGGTTTAACCTGCTTCCCTATTTGCCGAAACATCTCTCTCCTCAGGGTCGACATGTACTACTAGACTTGTGTGGGAGGATAGTAGTATTGAGTCGGTACAACAGTAAGCCACAGTTAGTTATTTCAAAGCTCAGATACACACTCAAAAATCGGCAATGACACTTGATGAAAACGAATGTGCGACAATCTCTTACGTTTGATCGATAATGAACAGTCTGTCCTTGTAATCTCCATACGAATTCGGTACTCCGGTGCGTTTCCAAGCTCGACTCAAAGAGCAAATAAAAAAAAGCTCTAAAATTTTGTCCTGCTTAGCTGTGCAGTTTTTTCGCATGCTGTAATTTCAAACCGTAATTTCTTACTCAAGCGTACACCGAAGGTTCACTGGGTGATTGACGCAACATCACCTGTGAATCTCTTTCTCATAAATGCTTCATTGGTGCTGACTGAACTGCACCGACTGAATAGTGATTCATTTTTGTGAATACAGAATTTTGATAGCAAGGTGAAGGTTATGTGGCTGCCGGCGCTCGATTCATTCATCCGTATGTAAAACAGCACAGGAACGATGGAAATAAAGTGTAGGAGATTAAGTGTTTGGCGTTAATCAACATCTTTTGTACATCATACGTGGCCAGCTATACATGTGGTAGGATAGAAGATGATCAGATGCACTGGAAGGAAATCAATATTTAAGAAAAACATTGCGTCATCAAATAAGGAAACTTAGCCTTTTAGCTGGCTCGAGGTTGGTAGACCACATTGTTGTTGTCGTTTTTGATCGCTGTTGATAGATCGCTGTACGGATTGCTGACTGACATTTAGGCGACATCGCCTTCTTCAGAGCCTGGACGTACTGTTTTCGATATTTGTATGTGTAGGCAGTACGATCGATGCGTAAGCACCTCGCCTTGGATCAAGCCAGAAAACTAAGCGCATGTCAGTTGCCAGGCGTCGTGTTGCAGTGACGCGCTCATCTATACAGTTCATTTTTGAGCTTTTGGCGTTTATCCAGTACGCTTCGAGAATTTTGTCCTTTGATGTTTTGGATTTCCAAGCCAAAGTCGTGATATACATCAAAATTATTATTGTTGTGCTTTGAGCCCTATGCAGACTTAGAGACTTGCTCTCTCGGCATTAGCTTTCCTATCTAGATGATCATTTATGCGCAGATGAAGTGGTATACCCGTTCTGCCAATATACTCTTCCCCACATGCATTACATGTTGTTGTATATTGTACCGAAACTCATGCAATCCCTCCCTCCCGTTGGTGCAGATTTTATAAATTTCTGAGTGACACAGCCAATCATAAAGACCGTTGTGGACCAGTTGACGGCGTAGGATTGGGAGGTGGGAATTCAAGTACTGTTACCAAACTTTCAAGATCACTTCTTTTAGGCACACCTCAATAACGCAACTAACTTCGTTTGATGTAAAGGGCAACTTGAAAGCGATCCTAGGCTTTTGTTTATGTTTTCGGCTGGAGGTCTCACCCTATTATTTGAAATGACCCTAGTGGCTGGTACATCGTAGTCATAGCCGTTAGATATGACTATATTCGGTGCCAAATTTAGCGATTCTTTTCTCTTCTCTCCTTCTTTGCACACATTGATTGCCATTTGGTACATGTTTTTGATGAGTGCTTCCTTCATGTGTGATGGATGAGAGGAGAGGTGATGGACTAGTACATTTTTGCTACTTGGTTTACGATACCATATTGTAGTATAGCTACTTTCCAAGAGCTTAACTTAAGTGTTTAAGAATGGTGACCAATCCACTTTGTGCCTTCATTATGGAAATAGGTGTTGTTTGGTTCGATGCTACGATAAGAGAACGTACTCAAACTTTTGTTCAGAGAAGTTAGGAATAAAAAGCGTACGATGAATGTAAAAAGGAGATGTTGATAAAGCAGAGTTTGGTCTAATCCTATTTTCGCACCATCGATACCTTTATACGCTTTGCTAAACTAAGGATCGTTTAGACAAAAAATGTTGCTTTTATTACATGTTCTTAACAGTGTACCCACGATTTCAATAAGGATTGTGTCAAATCTACTCCACAGCAGGCTAACCAAAACTTTCATTCTTCTAAGACGGTAAATTGGTAAAACATCTGCTTGAATAGTTCACTTCCTGCAATCCAATTGGAAACGCTTTAGCAAGACTTCCTTAGGATTGCTGGAAACCTGAACGAGTCTTATATCAATGGCGTTCCGAAAGCTAAGCAACTTCGTTGATGATGAGTGCGAGGGACTAGACTGAATTCAATGAATGCTGACAAAGCTCATTAGATATGAACGCAGAGATTGAAAACTAAGAATAATATATAATCAGAAGTAACCTCACATGATCTTGAATAGAAACATAAGTCGGCTAAAGTTTCTGCATCATCGTCTTTTTTAGAGTTGGTTAGATTAATCCAAGTCAAGTGTCCTCAGCCATTATACTTTCCATGTTGGTCCTGCTGACTGTGTAGAGTCCAGTTCTACGGAGCACCGTTTAAATGAAATTTTCTCAGACAGCGAGTTTTTCCTCACAGAATGGTTGCTGACTGGTGATGATATCGTTTCATAGGAAAAGTCCGTCCTCCAGTGCTCCCTGCCAAATTAGCTAACAAAAAACCAAACATTTTTTCAATAAGTTGTGTCTGATATCAGTATGGAAGATTCACATTTCTGTAAGCCTTCATAAGCGCTACACTCTTATGTGGTTCCCTGTTCCGAAGAGATTTAAGGGGGCTGCTTCATGTCTAACTTCAACTCATGAAACTTATCATGTGTCACATAATCACCGGCTGCTAATGTCTTACACAAAAAGCATTCTTTGTAATGTCACCCATCACGAGTACCCTTTGCAGGTCCGTTGAAAGTCCGAGCAGTGTGAGTCCGAACAGGCCATGGAGCTACGAACCTTCCACTGATGTATCGACCAACTGATTGCTATTTACCCAATACTCACTTTTGGACAGTGGTCATCCGCAAATCGAATTGCTTTACGTAAAGATGATATTGTAGTATTTTGAAGAGGATAGAAAAATGGTCTTCCACTTAGTGAATCGCCTTTATAAAGGATATTTTCTCACCGTAACCATCAGCGCTTATTAAATTAATAAAATGTGTATTACATCAGTTGGGCCTGGTTTCTCTTTAAAATTAGCACTTGAAGGCCTTCAGATTGCTACAGGTAGATTTTTTTTTGAGAAAAATGTCCGCAGTGTTTATTGAAATGAGCAATCGCGTTCTAATACAAAGGTCTGCCCTGCACCATTCTAACGTTCCTCTCTGAATTTTCATGGCAAATTTTCATCATAATCAGCAACAGTTATTATGTGAATAAAGTGCGTGTTTCATTAACTGAGCTTGATTTCGTCTTCGAATTCGTATGTGAATGTCTTCACATCAATATAGATAGACCTTAATAAAGAGGGTGGGCAATGAGCAACAAAATTATCAATCGCGCTCTAATACGAAGGCCTACTCTGCGCCATTCTAGCGTCCCTCCCTGAATTTTTAATCAACATATAAAATATCCGGTAGGGGCCTACGTAAGCCCATTATCATGTAAAGGTTAATTTTTATTTCGTAAAACGTTTACTTTTTTGTACAATTTCATTTCTAATCGCTCTTTTAAATGTTTTTTTTGTACTTTTCAGTAAAATAATTTATGTCTGATAGAGCCTTTCATTCTTTAAAAAGCGTTTTGAACAGTGGATTCCAATCTCAGAGTTGAACAGGTGATATTTGCTACAGTGGGAAATCGCGGGATTGCTTCAGAACGGCACTGGTATAAAAGTTATCGAAATTCTATTCAAACACTGCTAAAATTTCCGTTTATGGATTTGATTTCGGTCCATTGCCATGCATTATAATAAATTCACTTGGAACAAAAATCAAACCCACCAAACCATCGCGATCCATTACACTAAATAAGCTTAGATATTCAATGTCTGTTTTGAAGTATTTCTGGTTGAGGCACTTTCTTTCACTGGATTGCTCCACCTCGAATAAGCATCCGCAGACATGGCTATGAATAGAACCAGTACGGTATCAGCCTAGCGAGAAGAGTAGAATGGCACAACTGTTGAAATGCTGATATTTTGTGATATATGATCACTCTCACAGACATCCAGTAGAACAGTACAGTTTTGCTGCTTGTGAGTAATTTATTATTTGACCCCTATTCAGTGGAAAACCAGCAAGAACTTATTGTTGTTCAGAAAGGGAGACCTTCACGACATAGGCAATTATTGCCCAATCTGCTTGGTGTGCGTTGTCTATAAACTCTTGACTCGATACACCCTAAACAGGATTGACAGAACACTGGACGAAGGACAGCCATGCGAACAAGCAGGGTTCCGAAGAGGATTTAGTACCATAGACCACATCCACACGTTTGCAAGACTCATAGCAGTTTCGCGATAGGGCAAACAACAACTCTGCCTCACTTTTATCGATCTGAAGAAAGCCTTTGATCCAGTGGAAACAGAAGCGGTAATAGAGGCTCTGTATAACCAGGGCGTCCCTACTCGGTACATAATGATCCTTCGTGAGCTTTATAAAGATCTTACGACTAAAATATCTCCATTCTACAACAATATCACCATTGACGTAAGAAGAGGAGTTCGACAAGGCAATACAATTTCGCCAAAACTATCCACTGCCACCCTACAAAACGTCATGCGATTTAGTTGAACATCAGAATGGGACGATGTGGGAGTGAAAGTTGACAGTCGACAATCAAGCCATCTTCGCTTTACTGGCGATATCGTTCTCATAACACCAAACATCAGCCAAGCGGAACGAATGTTGACCGATTTCAATAACGCCTGCGGAAAGATTGGTCTTCAACTAAATCTAACGCAAAACGATGTTCATGAGTAACGGATGGGTTTCGAGTGCCCCATTCATGCTCAACGGGACGACAATCTCCGAATGCTCCAGTTACGTCTATCTAGGTCGGGAAATAAACATGATGAACGACCTAGCTCCAGAGTTGAGCAGGAGGAAACGGGCGGCTTGGGGAACGTTTGAGAGCATCGAAGATGTAGTGAAGAGGACAAAAAACATCCGACTCCGTGCCCACCTTTTCAACTCGACAATTATTCCTGTCCTAACGTATGCAGCAGAAACGTGGTCGCTACGTAAGCAGGATGAAAGATCACTTGGCGTTATCGAACGCGTAGTCGAAAGGTCGATGTTAGGAGTGTCCTGAATCTCGCAAATGAGAGAGAGAATCCGAAGTTCCGACCTACGTCAACGATCGAAAATCAGAGACGCCGTCCCACACGCCAGGATATCAAAAATAAGGTGGCCGGACACGTGATGAGCTTCAACGACAACCGTTGGACGAAAGCCGTTACCAAATGGATTCCTCGGGACGCCAAGCACTTTAAACGAAGACCACTTACCCTTTGGTCCGATTTCTTCACAAAAGCGATAAAGGAAAGATATGACGCTCAGCGAATCCTTAGAGCAGGGAGGATTCACTGGGCGACTCTTGCACGCGATAGGGAAAAATGGAAGAGTTGCTGGTACCAGCTCGAGTCACTCGACGATCAACGGGACGACAGATGATACAGGTGATCCCTTTTTATTAAACAAAAACAAGAAATGCTTAGTCAATGTTTTTTCCTCAGACTCCAATCATTTCCTCCCACTTTTATGGCAAATTCATGACTGCTCGGTGGTAAGACTCAGTGTCTTGCAAATCAAAGAATTCTACAAGTGCTTCAACCACCTAGTGGAAGCTGTGCGTATACAAGAAAGAGCTGAATGAGGCTTAGTCATCAATTCGGTCACAATGCGAAGGCAAAATCGAGCTAGACTCGGTTAGTAATGGGGGTTTCTTTTGCCTTAGAACCTAAATTATTTCATATATCCCAAATATCCTACTGCTTCATGAAGCATAACGTAAGTTTTGATGCTTTATCAGAGAGCATCGAAGTCGAACAATGGGCAAATCAGCCGCAACCTTCTGAACAGTGAGTGGTGAGTTTTCTAAATACGTGCATAGCCTTTGAACATCTTATCTAGACATCGTTTTAATTTCGAATCTTCATTTATTTTACTTCCGGCTTTGAAATCCAATTTCTTAGTCTGAATGTGGCTCCGCACACTACTAAAATTAGCAAAAACGGGCAATGCACAGCAATCACATGTGCTGCTAAACGCTGGTTTCAACACTTCAATGCTGGAGACTGGACTTTTAAGGCAAGTCTTGTTTACAACGTCCAGCAAAGTTTAACAACAAAGATTGATTGCTGCTTTGGATGATGGACCGTCGTCAAGTGCTCGCTAACCAGAATCGACCAGATCCGGAGCTTGGCGGACCGAGGGCAGAAGGTCGCAGTAAACAGTGGCCTTCAATCTTAGAAGCAGTTTTGTCGTATTTGCTCGGATTTCATGCACACGTTTTCAAATTTTCACGAGTGCTCCGGGACTTTCTTTTCAATTCAGTAATCCACTACTACTTTCTACAAAAAAAGCGTTTAGAACCTAAGCTCGAGGAGATTTTTTTAAGCTTCATGTTCTGCCATATCATGGTTGACAGATTCTCCCTTTCAGCTTTTTTTCTTCAAATTTTCTTCAAAATAAATGCGGCGACATGATTTATAGTCGCACGATGTGGTAATTATGGATGCATTCAACGTTTTATCTGTGTGTCTCACCTCAGTGGAAACTGTTATAATTGTGAGTAAATCACGGGAGTAAATTATTACGCCAATAAAATTCAAATTTCCTTCTGTCGGTAAGTTTGATTGAAGAGGCAATGTGCCGCTGGTTCTTGCTCTTGACGAGCTTGTGTAAACAAAGTCAGTTTTGAATCCGTTTTCAAATTTCTAGAAAATTTTCAAACATAAAAGTAGAATAGAGGTGAATGAATGCTATTTTCAAGTGTTAGGGCTGTGAAGCAAGATGATTCCTATGAGTATGCAGACTTGTCAACTTTTCCACAATTCAGTTAGTGCAGAAATCCTGTTTGGAATTAAAAAGTTAGCTTCGGCACATGTAATGCCATGTGAGCATCTTCCTATTTTTATTTCATAATTTTCTGGTACTGGTATTACACGGCGAGAACTCACTTTGCTTACTGACGGGTGAACGGCTTCTGCTTATGTCTTCATGGACGAGGTGGTTATATAAACACAGAAGGTTTTATACCGAAAAATAGACGGCTTGAACGTTTGTGGACATTAATCGTTATTGAAGAGTCTATGCTCTTTCGCACTGCTTGCAAAGATGGGATATAGCACATACTGTAATTTAGCATGTCCTTCAGATAAATAGATTACTGGCAGAAAGTGGAAGCGTTTTTAAAATTATGCCGTGCCTACCTCTGTAACTTCTTCATCCACCCGCTTATATAATGCCTGTGGTTCAATCTAGCGATTACGACTAGTAGAAGAGTTTAACAGCAGTAAAAGCACCATCGGTGGGCCTTCTTGAAGAGTTCTCTCATAAATTTTGGGTACAGAATCGAGCTGTTCTTGGCCCACACCTGCCAATCACCCTTTTTAAGGGATAAGGTACCAACTGGTTAGAGAATGATTTGTGAATATATTCTTTGCGGCAATCTTTTTCATCAGAAAAACTGCAGTTTTTCAGAGGTCGTAACCGCTGCAGTGGTGCGAAACGACTATCCGTATGATGAGTAGCGAAAATAATGGCAAAAAGAGGAGTAAACAATAAACGTCAAGTTTCAACTTCTTTCAAGTGTTACGCCTACAATTATATTCCACAAACTTCTGCCATGCCATCATATCTCATCACATTTTCATGTTTTGTCAGATTTTCTAACGTTAACTGTATCACAATGCTCTTATTCTCTTCTTAGAAGCCAAACGGTCCATGTATCAATTTTGGTGGATTGGTGCGTTCTGTTCCACACCTAAAGTGCGTCAAGAGTTGCCTTTTATGTCAAGAGAGCATTTAGTTTTACTCCAGAGGTGAACAGAATTTGTCTAACATTCCACACTGTTGGATTTGTGCTAATAAATCGAAGAGTTATTCTTACTTTTATCTTGCATCCTTGGAGACGTTATTTTGTTCTGTTCTACAATATCCCGCCTGCCCTATAGCTTCACTCATCAAAATGGGTCTTATGATTGGTGATATTGGCACATACATAAAGAGTTAAAAATGAAAAATGCATCTATCCAGCATTCGTAGTGAAATGATTAGAATAGCTCAATGTAGGTCTGGCGACGTGAAACTCTCATAATTGGGTATCGTGGATGTATTCGGCTCTTAGGCTTACAAGAATCGTTGTTGTATGATTTAACGGCGAGGGCCACTTCAAGTATTGCTTTTTATCTCTTAGACTAATCCACACTCGCTGCTTGGAACTCCATATAAGTGGCTGTGATTTGCATGATTCGTCACGAATTGTTGTTTTCGGTGATTCACCTCATATCAACATGCTTGCAGTGAGAAGCTTCTGCTTCAAATTTGATTGTCTGCCACATGTTTATTACATTTATTAATCGGCCTTATCGTCAATATGACTCTTCCTTCTCGAACACACTACCAATTTGTGCTCGAATCCATTATTAAATTATTGCGCAAAGCCAACTGATTTCTCGCCAATAAACATGCTTGCAGTATAGAATTAGAGTACTTTATAAGTTCTTCCAAAGTCAAAATACATCCTGCTATGATAAGCTCAAGACCTTTTGGGTTTGACATGCCACTTATTCGATGGTCAGGCGCTCATCGCATCTCGTGGCTGTTCGCGAATAACGATGCGAGGCAGTAGGTCGATTTTGCCGGATAACCCTCCAAGACGGATAAATTCGGAATTTTTACGCAGAACTCTTGGAAACTGAAGCTGAATGTTAGGATTTTAAGGCTATTATGATAGCAATCTGCTACGAAGCAGATCTCCTTTTGATCATAACGGCGAAGGAATGCCAATTACGAATAATTAAAAATACGATAGAGCTACTTTGAACAGATATAGAAGGCACATTCGTCTCACAGGAAAAGCATTCGTTAAGTTACTGTCATACGGGGGCCTGGGAGACTCTTCATGAATATCCACTAATCAAGCATTCACGGTTTTGCTAATAAATGCGATTACTTCAAGATGGCCGAAACTAATGAAGCTGCTGGTGATCAATTTGATTCCTGTTTTATCACATTTCCCTAATTTTTCGTAATATTGTCGAGAGTTCAAATGAACAAATTTGGCGCAGTGATATCACACTACAGAGTTTCATGATCTTCATTATTATGAAGTCGTTGTACAATGGTAACAAAGGTTGATGAAAATCTGGAAATCTCACAAAACGATTACACGTTTCAAGCCTTTTGCAAGGTCTAGTATGGCACATACACAATACTAGACAGCTGGTTAGCCTTTCCGAGCTCATCAGTAAAACGGTGCCTTTCGGTTCAGCCGATTGCTTGCAGGGTAATACACAATTTTTTTGATGGAATCGACGCAGAATGACAAATCACTGCAAGTCAGGTGATAAAATCCTCAATATTGCAATGAGCAATAGTCGAGCTTGTGGTTGGCTGACCTGCGCTGATATGTTATTCGAAGTCGATTGATTTTTAAGTAGGGTCATTTTTCGTGAAGGGATCGGCTTAATTCAAAGGCACCTGCACTACTGATGAGCTTGGAAAGTCGGTTTATCCTTCTTATCGGCGTAGACTATTTGTATGTGGCTTTGACTAGAAAAATGTTAAAGTTTAGATTTCATCACTTTTTGACGAATTGAAGATATAAATAGGACCAAATAGTAAAAGAAATAAGAAATGGTTTTGGTGACGTGACAGCCAATGCGCAAATGCACTCTAGATTACATTCTCAGTGAATTCTCATTTTTTTTTTGCGAAAACGAGTCTCGTAGTAGCCAACATCAGCGTGGGTAATCTTCTAAAAATTTTGTTATGCGTCTAATCTTGTCAACTTGTCAAACTTCATGACAAATATCACATAGTTTTTTAATCGTTTAGTAGTCAATAGCGATCACGTGAGAAAACTTGCTAATGACATACAAGAATAAGATAGTGGAAAGCTGTGCTGGTGTATTTTATTGGTTGGGAACAGGTTCAATCTCAAAACTCAAACATAAATGTTCAACAGATATGAAAGGTAAACGCATGATGTGCAGCCCGTTGCGAAGTATAACGCCGACATTTAAAAGTGAATACATTTTCACCTAGTTAAGCCAAAATTTTTCGAACGCATGAAATTCCCATTCAATATACAGCCTTGGTGGAAACTGACAGAGATCTAAACAGAAATGATCAGTTTTGTTTATTATAGCGCCACACAAATATAATATTCCTGAGAGAAGAAAACCAAATTACAAAGCGAACAATTTATAAGTTTGATAGGAAATGAGTGGACTACTATAAATACATAGACAAAAACTTAATCACACAATCTTGAGCGCTTCATCATACGTTCCATTATACCCATGCTAAACGTCGGATTCCTCTCCTTCAAAGCCAACCAAGATTCCGTGTTGAATACAGCATGTCTATTTTCTTTCATCTAGAATGAGATGCAACAGCTTGCTCTGATTATGAAAAGAATGAATCCGTCGTTCTAATCTCAAAAATTGCACGCTCAACATTTGATATGACGCCGTTTCACGGAGAGAATAGGAAAAGTTTGATCTGTTTGTATAACAATTTTCCTTGGTAGAATGTTCGCAGTTTATCTCAAGTTCACATCACTATTTTTCTTTGTCTCAGATCACTTCTTTACAACGACATCAAAACTGTGCCAAACAAGGAGAGGGTTCAGAAACAACACGAAGGAGAAAAAAATTTTGCTACCCACCAAGCTAAGACAGCACTCGTACAAGACATTTGCTCGGCAAAAATCGGCCAACTCGACACATTCAGCAACATTGGTAGGCCGAACTCTTGAAAAATCAATTTTTGAAAAGAAAAAACAACTTATACTGTTGATATTTTGCAGCTTGCTGTCATTTATCTTCAAGTAGCATCCCATCTATTTGAAAACAATGGTGAAACTTTAGCTCAACGTAATTTGAGTTCACATACCTCGCAATGAGTTCCTGCTCACATATGCTCTTAAGAGCAGGAATGATGTATTTGTCTGCCAGCAGCATTACATGGAAGACCTCCTATAGTTTACGGTATTGATATAATGAAGGAGTAATCGAAAAGATGATTACAAGCAAAGTTTCAAAAAATACCTCCAACTCCAAATTTCCCAAGCAAACTGAGCCACTGTATATGAAAATCAGCATATTTTTTACTGCGGCTATAGAGAAGCCCTCCATCGTTATCGTGTTTGTCTTAAAATTCAGATTTCCTTTCGCAGATATTATTGGCCAATAATCAGTAAAGAAGACATGTGGACTAAGAGTCATAACACATCTAGTGGGTACAAGTGGTGACCAACTTTTTCAAAAGTAGGATGGGCTGTGTCGATAACTTGGACATCCACTACAAAATACTTTTGATCGCATGCAGTCACTTATAAACTGTTTGATAAAGCTGTTTATCAGTCGCCTCTTCACGCCTGACAAGCCATAAGGAGATTATAATTTGAATAGAACGCTCAGTTGTAATAGTATTTCAAAAGCGCTGCAGATTAGTGTCTTGAAATTAAAACCAAAAAAGTTGACAAACCTGCTTTCTTTCGTATTATAGCCAAGCATGGCGCGAAAAACGGCAGAATGAGTGATAAGCTTGAATTTGTGTACAGCAAACACTTCACGTTCGCCACCAAATTCGGCAACGAGGCTCAGATCGGCATCAGAGTTCTCAGCAGACAGCATCTTAGCAAGCTCTACAAATGTCACAATAGAGCCTATACACTTATACAGTTGATTATCTACTCACTCCATTATGTATTTTGCACTTTTTATCCTATTTTTCTGTACCGACTGGAAGTTAGCAAACGAAAAAGTGTGAATGCGTTCTGATATATAAAGATTAGGCACTTTATCATCTTCAAATGCTTTGTTTCCTTCGAAATAAGTTGCCATCACTGTTACAATAAACCTCAGTGGCTCATCGTAGTTCACCAAAGCAGGCCTATTTCGTAATATAAATGAATTTAGAGCTCACCATTCTTAACGTAAAGATAAGAAACTTTCGTCATTTCCACTGTTACCATATCACTTGGTAACAACTGTCTACATGGTATGCTACTAGCATCCGGCAAGAATGAAATCGAACATTTTATGACCAACGAGTGATCAGATCTCATGCACTGTCGAACCTGGAAAATTAATCACAGGCAACTGAAACTAATCTTGCAAGTTCTTTGAATATCCGCAACAAATTTGACTGTGAACTTGCAAATTTACATCTATCTTTGCGGTTAAATGTGAACAGCACACCCAGAATGATACTGAAGCGGAATTCAACAAGAATGTTCGCAAACCGTATGTTCTGGAATATCACGACATCCCCACAGATATTCATTCCTCGGTGGTCTGGCATGGAAAAGAACTATTTTCACATTGGAAAACTTTATCTCGTCGTTGTCTCCTAAGAGAAGAAGGCAGCACTCGGCTTTGATGACCACCTAAAAGTTCCAAAATGCCCATTTATATCCGCAATTTTGAATATGTACACAAAATACCTCTTCTCTAGGAGGTGTAGCAAACATTCTCATAAGCACTGATACGGTATTAACGTTGTCGAAAAGTTTAAGTCCAGGATAGAGACACAGCTGCCAGTTGACACCAGGCATTGAAGAACAACTGGTAGCACAATTTGACATCATAAGCAATGAATGTTTTAATAAGGTTAAAAAAGATTATACCAACCTGAGAATATTACTGCGAAGGCAGAACTTAGGTGGTGCCAGCTTTAGAAGTAGTGAAAAATTGTTCACCTGAATAAGATTTAAAAAAGCGAAATTGGTATAATGAACGAGAATGTACCTTCCATGTTTGAGTAAGGACATGCGGTTCGACGTTGCTCACACACGATGAGGTTAATGGGGATGCAGATCCCAGCTGAAAATGTTGAGCTGCCGGAGCACAAAAGTCGCCTCCTGACATTATGAAGCTTCGTTAAATAATCTGCAAAGTACAGATATGTCAAAGTGCAACAAAAACTAAGTAATAATGCAACAAAAATTGGCCCACCCACCACTCGATGACTAGCACGAGCTTGAAATGGGAATCACCGTGAAGCTCAACTGTCTAGATGGATGTGAAAAACAAGAAAGTAAAAACAACAAGATAAACACTGATAAAGTGGTGGTGAATGGTGTGATATGTTGTGAAGTACTACAAAATATCCATATATGTTATGAAGTATATATGAAATTGAAGTTGAAGTGAAGATTGGAGTTCATATATGCGAAGCATGCATAACATCAAAATTGAAACATATTCAATGTAAAATTCTGTAGGACCCGTAAGACATGCTTGCCAACAGCGACACATATCATCTAGAGAAGGTGAACTACGGATCATATAGCAGTCACCTAAGCCACTACATCACTACTGCTCGATGGTGTCTACTACACAAACGCTCTATATATTTTATTATTTCTCGAGTGAAAAGTAAAAAGAACTGAATAAGAAAGATTGCTCTACTATACCAGCATCACGGTTCAGTCGAGTCTATTCCAACAATGCTTTTGAAATGCGAACCATCAATACAAGCACGTCGAATGCGCTGCTCAAATAGATGAGTTTCAAGTAATGTAGAAACAAAAAATTTGTTCATCGCCATGCTTCAGTCTTTATTCAAACGATATAAAATTCTAATGAAAAGAAGAAGGCATATAAAACTAAGTTTTTAAGTGTCATGAAGTTGTCAGCTTTAACATTGCAATGAACAACATTGACACACTCTGCCTCAAGGAGTCTTTCCACCATCTGTAAAGGACCATGGATCAGCTTGGATTTTATATTCTGATAGGAAGACCCTCTAGTATTCCACCAGCACTTTTACATTAGAAAAACGTGCAGAACCAAGACTGGAGAAGAATTTTTATTACAGCAGCATGTTCTGTGTGTTATGAGTGACAAATTCACACTTTCAACTTTTTTTTCAATTTTCCTCAACATAAATGCGGTAACATGACTCTGTAGTCGTGCGATGCGGTAATTATGGATGCGTTCAACGTTCTTCCAGCTTATCTCAGCCCACTGGGAACTGTTATAATAACGAGTGAGTCATTAGAATAGATTAATCTACGTCAATAAAGCATATTTCCTACTTCGATACCCTTATTTGAAAAGGCAATATGCCATTGATTCGTGCACTTGAGACACTTATGTGAACCATGATCATGAATGTTAATTCATATGTTAGGGCTGCAAAGCAAGGTAATTTTTCCGGAGTATCAGATTTATCAACTTCTTCATTACTTAGTTAGTGAGGAACTCTTGTCTACAACTAAATACCAGTTTCAAATGAACACCCACTTTTTTGCATTCATGTTCTTTTGATAATAGTAGTACATGAAGAGAACTCACTTTGCTTGTGGAAGCAGTGAACGGCCTCTTCTTAATTCTCTTGGACCGTCGGGTTTTGCGAATAAAGAAGTTTCTATTTAATAAATAGATAACTTGAAAGTCTGTGAGCACAAACTATTTTAGAAGAATGCGGGCTCTACTGCTCTGCTTGTAGCAGCGAAACATGTCATATACTGTAAGTAACGATTGTGCTTCATGTGGAGAAAATGCTGGTAGGACGTGGAAGCGCTTGAAGGCTGTATCTACTCCTATAAGCCTATGGTTCAGTCCAGCGATTACGACTAGTAGAAGAGTCTAGCACTATTAAAATTATCACTCGATAATCTTGCTCGAGAATGAGCTTTTGCACATTTTTTGGTTTCAGAATAGAACGTTTCTTGGTCTACACCTGTCACATCATCTTTTGTACGGGAAAAGGTATCAACCAGGTGAAAAAACGTTCGTGAATAGGTTTTTGCGACAAACTTTCTCACGAGAAAATCGACATTTCCGAAGAGACCGTAACCGCCACAGTGCTGTGAACCGACTATCCGTATGATGAGTAGCCAAAATAATTATGAAAAATGAAGTAAACAATAAAATCCGATTATTTCAACTTCTTTCAAGTGTTACGCCTATAACTTTATTTCGCAAACTTCTGCGACGTCATCATATTCCATCAAATCTCCATCCTTTGTCAAATTTTCCAACGTTGACTGTTTCACAATGTTCTTATTCTCTGCTTTGAAACCAAACGGTCTCATGTTTCAATTCTGGTGGATTGATGCGTTCTCTTCCATACCTAAAGTGCGTCAAGAGCTGCTTTGATGTCAAGAGACCATTTGGCATTACTCTAAAAGTGTGCAGAATTTGTCCAATGTTCTACAGTATTGGGTTTGTGCTAATAATTCGAAGAGTTATTCTCAGTTTTCTCCTGCATCTTTGCATACATTATTTTGCCCTGTTCTACAAAATCATGCTTGCCCTATTGCCTATCTTCGAAATTTGTCTCATGATTGGTACATACATAAAGAGTTAAAAATGTAGAATGTATCTTTTAGCGTTCGTAGTGGAATGAATGAAATAGCTCAATGTATGAATGACGGTGAAAAACTCTCATAAATGGGTATTGTGGATGTATTCAGCTCTTAGGCTCACAAAAAATCGTTGCTAAATAATTTAACGGCGAGGGCCACTCCAAGTATTGCCTTTTATCACTCAGAACAATGCACATTCGCTGCTTGGATCTCCATAAATATGGTTGTGACCTCCACGATTCGTCACGGGTTGTTATTTTCGGTGGTTCACTCGATATCAACATGCTTGCAGTGAAAATCTTCTGCTTTAGATCTGGCAGTTTGTCACTTCTTTATTACATGTATTTATCGGCGTTATCGGCAATATGTCTCTTCCTTATGAAATACATTACCAAGTTGTGCTCGAATCCGTTATTAAAATTAAGGCCCAAAGCCAGCTGATTTCTCGGGAGATAAAAATGTTTGCAGCATAGAAGTAGAGTGCTTTATACCTTCTTCTAAAATCACAATTCATCGATGAATAGCTCAAGACTTATTGGGATTAGAAAGCCATTTATTCGATGGTCAGACGCTCATCGCGTCTCGTGGGTGTTCGCGGATAACGATGCGAGACAGTAGGTTGATTTCGCTACGCAAAAACCTTAAAAAATGAAGCTGAATGTTAGGATTTTGAGATTATTATAATGACAATCTTCTTAGAAGCAAATCTGTTCTTGATTCGTAACGGCCAGCGAGTGCCATTCACGGAGAAGTACAGCCGAAAACTAATGAAGCTGCTGGTGATTAATTTGATTCCTATTTTATCAGATTTCGCTAATTTTTCGTGATATTGTCGAGAGTTCGA
Organism: Parelaphostrongylus tenuis; assembly: GCA_019055375.1. Taxonomy (NCBI): domain Eukaryota; kingdom Metazoa; phylum Nematoda; class Chromadorea; order Rhabditida; family Metastrongylidae; genus Parelaphostrongylus; species Parelaphostrongylus tenuis. Next base: position 58,254 of record JAHQIW010004036.1, on the reverse strand, counting down.
AATGAACAGATTTGGCCTAGTGACATCACACTACAGAGCTTCGTGATCTTCATTATTATGAAGTCACTGCTGTACATGAACAATCTGAAAATCTCACCAAAGGATTACACGTTTTGAGCCTTTTATAAGGTGAGGGGTCAGATACTCATGCAGTACTAGACAGTTGGTTCGCCTTTCCGAGCTCATCAGCAGAGCGGTGCCCTCCGGTTCAGCCGATTGCTTGCAGGAAATACACAATTCATTCGAAGGAATCGACGCAGAATGACAAATCACTGCAAGTCAGTTGGTAAAATCCCCAATTATTGGACATAAACAGTCTAAAGTAAGGGCCGATGAATAGTTTTAGGGTGTCTGATAATCATTATTTGAGCCACGCATGTCAGTGGTCTATCAAAGAGGGCTGACTTATAGGGCCCGATACACGTGTTTCGATCTTGCGATCTCGTCAGTTTTAGGGTGACTTGTGGATCTGGACCTAGTCAGGGATTCCACGATTGCTTTGGAGAAACATCGATGCGTTCCGAAAGGTGATTACACCATCACCGAGAGTTTACCAGTTAGCAAGCCTCCCAACGGAGCTTTGCTATCTTTTCCGCAATTACATGATAACTTAGGCAACGGTGATGATCCATGACCTTAGAGAACAAATGCATTGCAGAGGTTCGAGGACCTTAGATAGAAATGGTTTGAGTGGCGAGGGCGGCACCCAGCTGCCGCCAACCTCAACAGTCAGTTCGATCGCCCGACATCATTCGAACGGTCGTTTGACATCACCCAATGCACAGTGTCTTTGTCGTGTATCCAGCTGCTGTCATAAGGTTATGTTCGTGCAACTGTCATATGAACTCAATGAAGATGCGAGCGGAACATATCACTTACGTGGCGGAGCAAACTTACATAGGCTGTGCTCTGCCTACCATCGCGGTTAAGGGATTCTGCCCATATATGGCTAGTAGTGACCCCACTGCTATCAGAAATACTCACCCACTGGATACCGTTGCCGGTGCTTATACTTCGAGGCCAACATAGCAACACCAGATGGGCTCCGCCGTCTAGTCATGCTCCGTCAATGACAAAATTCATAATCACACGACAATACATCTCATCACTTACGTTCACTTATTCATATTATCTTCACAAGACGACACATCTCCTCGCAGACATATACTTACATAGCGATACTTCGCAATCATGTATATATATATATATATATGTATATATAATGTACATATATATATATATATATGTACATATATATATGTATTGACCTTATGTTATTATTACAGTGATATATGTACATTATACGTTGTTTGGCATAACCCATATGAAGGATTTGAACTATGTGCTCTTGTCGGTTACAAGACACAAGCTGGCAGGAGACGCGTTTACACAGCCTACAGTTCAGCCCGTAGCAACTTGGAAGAGCAACCGAGCCACTTTAAAGGGCAAAAAACCACCGCAACACGGAAACTTCAACGCGAGTCAGCACAAAAGTCAGGGCGCCGCTACGGACAATCCAGCTACCTTCAGATATCGATCGGATCACTGCTTGAGAGAAATCCAGGGACCACACAGCAAAAAACCATTGATTCTTCACCACAACCAAGGCCTTTGACCTCCTGTCTTTCAGCGCTTTTCTATCGGTGCTATCAATAATTATCCATCAGCGGTTTCGAGCCGAAGAGCATATATTTGCACTGAATCTTAATCAGACTAAAATTGCTTTATAAGAGTTGAGATGGAATTTTATCTCTTTTACTAATGATTGATACGTCTCCAAAAAGCGTCAATGTTGTCTAGTTTACTTTATCTGCACTTCGAAAACCTACACACAGTACTACACAACTGGTTCGCCTTTCCGAGCTTATTAGTAGAGCGGTGCCTTCCGTTTCAGCCCATTGCTTGCAGGGTAATACATAATTTTTATAAATAATCAACGCCGACTGATAAATTGTTGTAAGTCACTTGATAAATCCCCTGATGTTGCAATGACCAACAGCTAAGCTCGCGGCTGGTTGACTTGCGGTGATTTGTTATTGGACGTCAATTAATTTATATGCAGTGTGAATTCCCCGTTAAGGGATCGGTTGAATAGAAAGGAATCTGTACTACTGACAAGCTTAGAAAGTCCAAAGAGGAGCTGTTTAGCACTGCATAACTGCAATACCGGACCTCATAGAAGGCTCAATACATGTATCGTTTTATCAAATTATCAGACTTCATCGCTTTTGAGCGGGATCTATATAAATAGTCTAAAGTAAGGGCCGATGAACAGTTTTAGGATGTCTGATAATCATTATTTGAGCCACGCATGTCTTTGGTCTGTCAAAGAGGGCTGACTTATAGAGCCCGATACATGTGGTTCGATCTTGCGATCTCGTTAGTTTTAGGGTGACTTGTGGATTTGTACCGAGTTAGGGATTCCACTAGTGCTTTGGCGAAACTTCGGTGCGTTTCGAAAGTGTGATTACACGATCACCGAGAGTTCACCGGTTAGGAAACCTCCCTACGGAGCTTCGCTATCTTTTCCGAAATGACATGATAATTTAGGCAGCGCTGATGGTCCATGACCTTAGAGAGCAAATGGCATCGTAGATTTAGACAGAGATGGTTCGAGTGGTGAGAGCGCCACCCGGCTGCCGCCAACCTCAACAGTCACTTCGATCGCCGAACATCATCCGAACGGTCGTTTGACTTCATCCGGCACACATTCTCTTTGCCGTGTATCCAACTTTTGTCATAAGGTTGTGTTTATGCAATTATCAGATGAACTGAATGGAACTGTGAATGGAACATATCACCTAAGCGGCTGAGCAAACTGACATAGGCCATGCTCGGTCTAGCACCGCGGTCAAGGGATTCGTCCATATATAATCAGTAGTGAACCCACTGCTATCAGAATATACTCACCAATTGGATCCCGCCTCCGGTGCTAATACTCTGGGGCCAACATAGCAACCCCAGACAGGCTCCACCGCCTAGTCATGCTCCGTCAATAACAAAATTCATGGTATGGTCACACGACGATACATTTCGTCAATTACGTTCACTTATTCATATTATCGTCACAAGACGATACATCTCATTCACAGATATCTACTCACATAACGATATGTCGCAATCATGTATATATAAATATATATATATATATATATACGTATATGTATATATGTATATATATTGACCATATGCTATTTTTACAGTGATATATGTATATTATACGTCGTTTCCACGGACCTCCCTTTTGAGGAACCCCGCCCGGTTAGTCGCGAGGGCACGTGGCACGTCCCCAGGTGGGGGATAGGGAATAAACGCGGACCAAAAGCGACCGCGTGCTTCTCAGAGACGCAGGTGCATTCTGGGGTGAGCGATCTGCTTCTGAGCGCCGACTTGACAAAAAATCTATTTCTACGAGTCAAGTTGGCCAATGGCCTGCAACCAAGCGTTTGGGAAGCACATGGGAGGCGGTTAGGAGACGCCTCCAACAAATAAGCTGTTCCCGTCCTCCGAGACAGAACTGGCAAGCTACACGTTGGTTATCAAAATGCCAAAAGCAGTTACAAATTGGGGCCTCATTACCCTGACCCCGAAAGAGCTCCTGGTACGGCAGCGCCAGATAGTACGAGTATGAAGAGGCTGCTACAATCTCAGAGCCAAACTAGGCTGCCTCGAAACGGACTAAAATGACAATAGGTACCAACAATGAAAGAACCCTTGCTCACGAATTCGCTGCAGAAGATCTACTGATTCAAGCAAGAAGGATAAGGTACGACGTCATTGGCCAGGCTAAGGCGAGAAGGCGCCATCCTTTTCACGCTGTTTATGACACCGACAAAAAAAATTGTTCCTTGGAACATGCGATAACGGAGATGTCGGTGGCGTTGGCGTCCTCATCAAATCGAATTTGAGCGTGAACGTTTGAAAATTTGATTCGTTTGAACAACTAACAACCCGTATCGGGCGATCACGGTTGAAATGATGTGGTACCATACCAGCTTTGACCATCTTCGTTGCTTACGCACCAACATCACGCCATGACGAAAACGAAGTCGAAGCGTTCTATGTGGATTTCGCAAAATTTGTCGGAGATTTCAATGCAAAAACTGAACCTAGAAGAACGTCTGAATAACGTACATTGGTATTCACGGACTAGAATGGGACAAACAGGGTAAGAGGCCTATCTAGTTATCATGACGACCCAAACCATCCATGGAAGCTCACTATTCCAAAAGCCTCACTCTCAGCGATGGAAGTGAGAATCTCGCAATGGGGAGTACCATAACGAAATAGACCATATCTTAGTAAATCGAAGATTTTGCCTGGCCGATGTCGCTGTTGTTCCCAAGTTCTACACAAAATCAGACCGTCTCCTCCTTCGCGCAACGTTCTGTTTTTTCGCAGAGAGGAGAGAAAGCCGCTAAATTTGAACAACGAAGTCCCAGAACTACCATAAACTGGGATGTATTCAAATCATCAGTCGGCTCTTGGGAAGATACCGTTGTCGACAACATCAGCGATAAATTTGATCGACTCGTTGAATATCTTCACGTTAGCGCTATAAAAGCCGAGAGTCCTAAGGTCACGAAGAGACGCCGTCTCCGCAGACACTCGAGCTGATACGTCAACGCGGAATCGCACGAGCTACAGGCAATCGAAACCTTGCGTCCGAACGTGCGAAACGCTGCAGAGAAGCGATCAAAGAAGACCTCAGAGAGAGAAGAGCAGCAGTTATGGCAGAAGCTGCAGATGCTGGGAAGAGCATTCGTAAAGCCCAGCGAAGCTTCGCCAAATATAAGACCAAGATGATTGCACTGCGATACCCTGACGGGACACTCACATCTTTCTGAAGGGCTATGGAGGAAATCATCCACCAATACTACTCGGATCTCTTTGCTAGTCATGTCCTCTTACCGTCATATAATTTGAAAGAGGATGAATGTGTCGTACCACCGATCCTACCTTCCGAAATCCGACATGGTGTCATGTCGGTGAGGAACAGAACAACACCCGGTCCAGACAGCATTAGACCAGAACACCTGAAAAATCTGCCGCCAGTTCTCATCAACACCCTGGCTCGGCTCTTCACTTGCTACCTGTCAGAATGCAAGGTTCCTATTCAATGGGAAACCAGCAAGACCGTTTTGCTGTTCGAAAAGGCAGACCGTCACGACACAGGCAGTTATCGCCCAATCTGCTTGCTGTCCGTTATCTATAAACTCTTTACTCGAGTCGTCATCCTAAACAGGATTGACAGATCACTGAACAAAGGACAGCCGTGTAAAGAGCAAGGTTCCGAAAAAAATTTAGTACCATAGATCACATCCACACGATTACAAGACTCATTGAAGTTTCACGAGAGTAAAACAACCACTGTGTCTCATTTTCATCACACCAAACACCAGCCATGCGAACGAATGCTGATCTATATCGATATCGCCTGTGGAAAAATTGGTCTTAAACTAAATCTAACGAAAACTATGTTCATGAAGAACGGATGGGTTTTACATGCCCTATTCGCGCTCAACGGAACGTCAATCTCCGAATGTTCCAGTTACGTCTATTTAGGTCGTGAAATCAACATGATGAACGACCTACACCCAGAGTTGAGTAGGAGGAAACGAGCGGCTTGGGGAACGTTCAAGAGCATCGATAATGTAGTGAAGAGGACAAAAAACATCCAACTACGTGCCCACCTTTTCGACTCAACGATTATCCCTGTCCTAACGTATGCATCAGGAACCTGGTTGCTACGTATGCAGGATGAAATCATTTGGCGTTATCAAACGCGCAGTCGAAAGATTGATGCTAGGAGTATCCCGTATCTCGCAAATGAGAGAAAGGATCCAAAGTTCCGACTTCGTCAACGATCGAAAATCAGAGACGCCGTTCTACACGCCAGGATATCGAAAATAAGGTGGGGCGGACACGTGATGCGCTTCAACGACAACCGATGGACGAGAGCCGTACCGACTGGGTTTCTCGGGACATCAAGCACTCTACAGGATGACTACCAACCCGTTGGTCCGATTTCTTCACGAAAGCGATAGAAGAAAGATATGTTGCTTAGCGAATCCCTAGAGCAATGAGGACTCAATGGGCTACTCTTGCACGCGATAGGAAAAAATGGAAGAGTTGCTGGTACCCGCTCGAGTCACTCGACGATCAACGGGACGACAAGTGATACATGTGGTAGATTATTTGTATAGCCCATATGAAGGATTCAAACTTTGTGCTCTTGTCGGTTACAAGACAGAAGTTGGCAAAAGTTGCGATCACACAGCCTAAATTTCAGCCCGTAGCAACTTGGAAGAGCAACAAGCCATTTCAAATTGCGAAAGCCGCCGCAACCCGGAAGTGCCAGCACAAAGGTCCGTGCGTCGCTAAGGACAATCCGGTTACATTCAGATATCGATCGGATCACTGCTTGAGACAAATCCAGGCACCACACAGCAAAAAACCATTGAACCTTCGTCACAACCAAGGCCTTTGACCTCTTATCTTTCAGCGCTTTTCTATCGGTGCTATCAATAATTATCCATCAGCGATTTCAGCCGAAGAGCACATATTGGCACTGAATCTTAATCAGACTGAAATTTCTCTTATAGAGTTGAAACGTAATTCCAACTCTTTCATTGATGCTTGATACGTCTTCAAAAAGCGTAATGTCATCTGATATACTTCGCAGCACTTCGAAAACCTACACAGCTGCCTTTCATACAGACTTGGTGAATCTATCTCAGGATAGCACTGTGCTACGAGCTTCTCTACTATAGTGAATAAGCAGATTAGCCACTACTTTTCGACTTCATCTTGATCTTGATAGTATACATTTGAGCTGTCGTAATGGATTTCCATCTAAACTGTTTTCTAACTCGTAAGGTGTGAAAAGGCATGGTAATGTGTTGATGAAGGACGGTGTAAAGTTCGAAAAAGGTTGAGGTCAATTTCTGCCAAATTCAGTTCTGTGTGGTTTCCATCAATGAAATGCTATTCCGACTTCGAACAGTATCAGCGATGGTGCGGCATATATGTATTATCTAGCATTATATGGAGAGATGTGACGTTTTCAATGAAATCGTGGCGTAGACTGCAGGCGTTCAAGTTTTGCACCAAGCATACATCTCTGCATTGTTCAACATAAGGTGTTCATTTATCGATATGCACAATATTGGTGAATGCTAGCAGAGTAATATCCTCCATGAAGCCGTGATAGCCAGCAAGGGAACTTTACTCGGGAAAGTGTGGTAGCAGCTCTTCGAACCGGACTGATGAAAGACTGGAGCCATAACGTGTCCACGACTTACGACGTGTTTCTAATAATCGATATCCTACCACTGTAGTCACCGCCACTCTTAGCAACACAAAGAGAGAAATTCACTTGAAAACAGTGCCCATTGCCCTCAATTTCTGTGGAGCTCACAACTGTTGAAAAGAATCATGGCTTATCATGGAGCTAAGTCGGTGTTACAGTTGAATGGAGATCAAAAAAATCGCTGATTAAAGAAAAATTCTAGTGTTTGAGGCATTCATGCACTATTATCTCGTAGCAGCGGCAATTATCACTTTTTCCGTATGGCGCTAGGTATAAATATCTATCACCACTTGAAGGAAGGCAACGAGTTGTGTATGACGTAAATATCATTGACAAAATGCTTATAGTATGGCAGTTTCCAAATAAATGTTCCCGATACCTCCATTAAGGAGCTTTCGAAATAAATGTCAATGAAAACTTTTGATTTATTCAAATCCCACGAACCTTACGCAGCTTTCAATAACTTCTATGTCCAAAAAAATGAAGAGAATGTCTTTTTTAACAGCACAAGGCGCCAGCTTCTGCTATGCTTTTCTCAACTCCTCGACTGTGAAGTATTTCGTGGATTGATCATGATGAAATCCTCAAACAAGGCGTCTCATGTACTCATTTACGGCCGTTTTATTACGAAATGGAATTATTGTTGCTGAAAAAGTATTAGTTCATCATTAACAAATGTTTCTAGTGTTATTGATACGAATAGTTCGCTACCATCACGTGAACGTTTTGAGATGCTTTAGAAAATGGCTTGGATATAGGTCACAAAAGCAATGAGGTCGACCAGTAATCGACTAGCATTATTTATTATGCATTATGGTAGATGAATAACCTTTTTCCAGTACGCTTCAGTTCTTCTCTTTCTAATATGACACCTTCCATTTGCATCATTGTCGATTGTTCTGAATTCTTGGCAATGTCTATTCGCTTCAGAAATATATAACACCTCTGGGTGCCCATGCGACACCACCAATTCATCCGTGTGCCATGTGTATTTATAACAACCAAAAAAACATTCAGCAAAATTGTTCCTGTCTAAGCACATCTCACTAAAATCGGCTTCAATGCCTTTTTCCCCAATCTCAGCGTCTTAGTAATGTCTGCACTATACAACTGCAATTTTACAATACTTTGTCTTTCTTCCTGACCTTACGCTCTTTAATTTCTCTGTGGAACTAATATTCGATTTGTTTTTCTCTATACTAGTCTGTACGCAGACCATTTCTTTGCTCGACAGTCGCTACCATTGTCTACTTGAGAAGTTCTCTACTTATCACTCACTTAACACATCTATGTAGATTTCGCAAAAGTGATGACCTAACAACATAGTAGCGCGATATTTCCTTCACTCAGAATCCATTTTCATTGTTTAAAGCAATGAAGAAAGCGCTTGTAACGTTGTCCTTCGTTTATCCTGCTCATCAGCTCGAATCATTTGTATGTGGCCTTAACTAAGAAAATGTTAACTACTAGATTTCATCCTTCTCGACGAATTGAAGAAATGAGAAATAAGTAGAGCTAAAAAGTGTAGAAGTAAATCAGTCGGGCAAAACCTAAGCAGATAAACAGAAAAGTTAAGCATGGTCCTCGAATTTTTGACGTCTTCGTTCTCTTTAAGGACTTAATAATATGGGAGACCACCAACAGTCAGATGTTCAGGCAATGTATGTTAGTTTTTTCGCCGAGGTTAGCTTCCTGAGGTGTACCACGTCTCGAATGAAGTGACCTCAGGCGTCATGGCTCTTTTATACCGCCGGTTGTTGACTAGGTGATTCGCCACTAATAAATACTTGTTTGTGGTTCGATTATGATATGCTGGTGGTTATATGTATATTATACGATATCGCACTATTTCTACAAAAAGTTTCCATTTTCTGTTAATAGCTACATTATTTATGATTCTCTTTCTCAAACTTATTTGCGATTCAAGGGGCAGTGGTCGAGGGGTTGAGATGCTCTTCGAGGCGCCGCATGCTAATGGGCTACAGCCAGGCTATCTTCAAGATTCCAATGACACGTGCTCAAGCGGTTTTCCACGACGTTCAAGAAGAACACAAAAAACGACTCAATGTCAAAAGTGATAGAATCCGCGCAGTGAAAAAAGGTTATTCGGATTAAACGGCTTTAGTTACTCGGATGCTAAGGATTTTGCATCATTATTCTATTATAACACTCATCAATAGTTTAAGCTACGACAGCCCACATTGCTCCTACACACAGAGGAATCGAAGACGAAGATGTCACAGTGCGCACGCAAGGTGAAAAGACCACTTTACACTGCAGAAACAACAAAGCCCTACATGCCCTGTAATATGATCATCCGACATTGTAGTGATCAACAGCTGATTGTTCATAGCTCGTAAATTAAACAATACCTATATATTCGACTGCTTTTTCGTTATATTATATTGCAGTAATCATACATCTTTGAGCAAGGTCAAAAAAATGTGATTTTATCACTGGACAGGTATGACATGCTTTGAGATGACTGATCTCCTTGTGATTTGTAGGAGTAAAGTAGTACATACAATGAGTTCTTTTTGATAATCGACTTCTTTCGTGAACGTATTAATAATGTATGGTTTATTAGAGCGCTGAGTAATTTACTTCAGGGTGGTTCTATTGGGCTATGGAATAGTCTATATATGCTGCCTCATGTGTATCCTGAAAATCCCCGGTATATTTTGCGAAAGTTTGGACAGATGGTTAAGGGCACAGGTGCGATTTCGAGTGTGTTAAAGCTCAACATTTAGCGGAAACAGTAAGCAGCGCCGCCAAATAAACCGAACTAAAAATGTCTTCATGCGAATGGGCACTTTCATACCGAATAAAAGAAACGAGAATGGAATGGCATGTCCTAAATAACAGAAGAGAAACTATTATCGAGGAGATGCTTGAATAATTCCTCTCTAGTGTTGTAGGCGCCATCAAGACGTCAGACGTGGACAGATTCGCTAAAATAAAAATGCCATCTACGCTAGTCCCGAGATTCCAATATGCTGTTATGTATTTGTTCTATGCCACGCTGAATATATCCATTATCAGTTATGGGGATAGCTGTAAAAATTTTTGTCATAAGTGGCAGATTTCCAGCAGATATTTTCCAATGGTATTGAAATAATGATCAGTTCTAGACTTAACGTATCAAATGCAGGAAAAGAGACTCGCATCAGTCTTTCTTTCCAAATTTACTATATATATATATATATATAATATAGCTGTATTTGTGACTTTCATGACTAATTATATTAGCTTGAAGGTTTATCATATTTGCACTGTTGTTAAGAGAAACTGTCGAGAAATCGTTCTTTATGATCACTTCGATATTCGCTGGTAGCGTCACATGTTTCTCATTACCGTCGTCTCCATTATGTCACGGTCCCAGTATGCTTTACCATGGTTTGGTCCCAGTTTTTCTAATTCGGACGTTTTCATATTAAGTTAGTTGTGACAGTCCCACCAAGTAGACGTGTAGCACAGTGATCAAAGGCAGCCTGCTATATATACATAGTCGTCGGCTTGATCGCTGTCCTGTGCTTACTAAGCCTTCTATCACTCCGGAGTCGAGACGAAAAATCACCATTTACTTAACCTGTCGGTCAAGTGAAGCCATGCTCGATAGTGTCATTGCGGTATAAACTAATTCGAAAACACCAAAGGAAGGAAATAGAGTAATTTTTGTTTTTACCAGATTAGCTTTATCGTGACGGCTCTCTACATGATCAGCACTTATAGTGATAGTTAATCGTTTTAGAATTATTGATGTAACAAGATTAGTAGACTAGACAATCGCTAAGGTGGCCGCTGTCGTTAATAGGGCTGTTCGCTTTCACACCACAGCATACGAATTCTGTGTGCTAGTTGGATGCCGTCGACATCTATGGACTTGTCAAAGAAAAGCTAATTCGTCACTTCATTGTATCGCACGTCGTAATGATATACATACTCACTGCACACTGTTTTTGATCGTATCTTACTCAATAGCGACTTAGCTGTTTGAGCCGGCATGAAATTGGTAGTGTTGTTGTTGTTGTTGTTGTTGTTGTTCAACAACAGCTATCAATCTCGTACAGGCTGAAACAGTTAATCTTTGATACTGACTTAATTGACTTTGACGCCGAGGTTACAAGAAAGATGATTTTGAAGGATTGTATCGTTTCAAAGTCCCTTCTTTGTCTAGATTGCACAGCACTTCACCGTTTTCTGACCGAGGGTGTTTGAGGACACCGACATGTGAGCTAAGGTCAAAGTTTATGTTTTAACAGTGCTTCATAAGCAGATTAAAAGTTAGGCATTTACTTCTGAATAATGTCAGAAACATTGCCGTCCAATAGAAGGCGAATGATAATCATAGACGTCTTTTTTCAATCCACGGAGATTTAAGATTTGTTGTCATAACTAGCACGCAGCGCTGTCGCGTGAACTGTTTCTAATAGTGCATTACAAATAAATGTACAACTAATATCTTGTGATTTGTAGGTCTAGGCATGGTATTGACATGTGAAAAACCGCTCTCTCACTCTGCTTAAAGAGACAGCAGACGTCTCGGATTTACAATCAGATACTGAATTTTCAAGCTTGAGATTGAATAGTATTATTGCCAAATTTTCAGTTTGAAGGTGCCGCATACAGATATATGTGTTTTTTAGAAGCACCTTAATCTATAAATGTTTCAGAGATAACCTTTCACAACTAATCAAAACGTTGCTTACTTTTCTAGAGAACGCGGAAATACGAGTAAAGGCTGAAGAACACCCAGCATCATCAACAACTTTGCAGGAAGCTGAAAAATCAGCATGAGCTAGCGACTGGATTTGCAAACGTACTTCACTGCTTGTCCCGTCTTCTGAGTACAATGTTTAGAGAATATACTGCATTGTTATTTTGACGAATAACTTTGTATCCTTCTCAGATAAATAGAACTCTTGCGGTACCTCAAATCTACGTGCTTTCTTAGAGATAAAAAACACGAAAACGGAAACTGTACTCAAAGTAGTACGATTTCTATAGATTTTACTTTCTGTCAATGCTTTTTCACTCGTTCATTTTCATAGCGGGCTAGAAATTTAAGTACTGTAAAAATATCAATACCATGCTGTGTGGTCGCCTTCGTTTGCAGGGTGCATGAATGGTTGGATTGTTTTCATCAATTTTTCAAGATGTTACTGGCAACTAAACTTTTATCCTAACAAAAATTACCACCCTGTGGTAAACTTCATTAAAAGAATATTATATTAGCTTAAGCGTATTCATGGAGAATATAGACTGTGCTCAAAAAACTTTCTTGTTACCTTTATTTTCTTCATGAAATAGTTGTCTTAGTAGATGTGAATTTCTCATGCTTGTTTGACACTCATTCTCAAATGGTTTCAAATGGTTTACAGCCTCATTGTGGTCAGAAGGGAGGGAGAAAGGAGGCGAAGGAGGGAGAGAACGGAGAGCGAGGTGTTCCTGGGTGCAGGACTACGAAGAACAGCGGAGAGTTCAATCCCCAACGCGCCCATGCAAGCTGAGAAAGGGTCCGACTTCTCCACTTAGAAGACCTGAACTAAGATCATACCGTACCAGGAATGATCGCAGTCTTGGTAGCTACTAGTTGCAAGATGATAATCTCCCTCTGATCCCCAAAGACCTGTTACGGCTCTAATGTGGTGGCGACTTATAGAAGTTCCGGTCATTCTTACTCGGATTCCAATAAACAAAACAAGCAAAGTAGCACATTTTCATGTGTCAGGGTCCGTACAGGTCTTGAATATAGACCCCTCAATCAACCAAGTATCCACATTGGACAGTTTATGGAACTTTTCATAGTTTACCACCATCCCAGTCATATAAATTTTTTTTCGCCGCTCTTTACCTCCCTTTCATAGCTTTCAATTAGTGTGCGCATATAACCCTTTTGACCGTTAACCCATACCCACACATATGTTGACGACAATATAGCTAATCTTGGTAATCATTCGCTCTTTTTTTCTTAACGTCCGAGCATCGTGAAACATCTAAATTCTGCCCGATGTTCTAAAACAGATGTGGAAATGATGGATAATCTGTATGAACTAGCAATTGTTGCTGAGACGAATCGTGCCAAACCATACACACTTGAGGATTCAGAACCATCACCAGTCGGAAATAGGCACTATTTAGTAATTTAATTTATCTTCTTTATATCATTTATGTATGAAATCGATGCCATTCCTCACGACAATTTTTCCTTCTCTCAGGACATATACCCCTGGCGGGAATGATACGAGTGAACATGACATCGTACAGTGGAGTACAATCCATGAAATCCAGATTGTTGTATGCCAATGTGCAATATCTAAAGGTTTTTGACAAACTTCAGAGCCACAGAATTTGATTGGCTATTATGGTCGTTATGCGATTATGTAATCCTGTCGTAATTCCACGTTTCAACTCAGGTTGTAGCAGTTAAAAAAAATTTCTCTTGATAGAATTTATGAAGATTACAATAAACTGAAGTCTCTACGATTTTTACACTGTCAGCGAGATACATTGTGCTGATTTCAAAAAAAAAAATCGCTTTAATACGGATTTTTCCAGAATTATGAGTTGTTTTTGATAATCATTGTGTTTTCTCATTTCAAAAATTCACGCTGTTATCAGATTTCTCAGGGCTTAATCTATTGACAGAAGTTGAAATTTCATCTCATTCTTTGTCAGTCTACAACCATCTAAGTTTCTCAACTACGCCATTAACAGAAAGGAAATCTAAGCACAATATTATTAGAAAAACTGGCAAGTTTCACCATAGTCATTACTCGTTTCTGTGGTGTGCATAGTAATGAATTAAGTAGTTAGGTGAATGAATAAAATCACATTTCTTCCTCTTATCGAGATAAAAGAATATCTAAGAATATTTCTAAGATTGAAGACTATTCAGGTCCTACTTGAGATGTAACTACTTATGCGCGCTGTCACTCACGTGGCAAAAAAGGTTGGCAAGTCATCGCCCCACTTCCCTCCCATTTCAACCACTTCGTACATCTTCCACATCGTATCGAACCACAACGAAGCTCCGTGTTTCTATGGTCCTAAAATCGTAGAAAATCATATCGCAGCCATTCGACCTCATTAAAGACTGTATAGGTGATTGACTGCATGTGAAAATTATACAACCGTTTGCGGTAGTCCACGCAATTAAGTTATCGCTTTCATCTTAGACCATAAGTGTCGTACCAACTTCTCGACTTGAAGTGGTAGAATGTCATTTTACAGTGCACGATGAAAGCAGGAATTGGTTCGGTATGCGAAGAAGGTTGCCTCGAATTTTTGTGTTATACGTCCAATTGTTGTTCAGTAGCCTGTTTCTTTATCACTTTTAATGCATCCAGAATCATAAGGAGAACCTCTCAAAATTTTCATATTGTTATCGTTTCTCATAAGTAAGGCACCACTGAAGAGCTTAAGCAACCTCAGATGATACTTCAAGCTAGAAGTTTAGAGGCGCATTTTTCAAGTTTCGGAAAAACAATGATACAATGGAAAAAACTGAAATCCAGTACAAACTCGGCGATCGCACACATTGCTTACGTATGGAAAGCGCAATCTTATCTTGTGCTGTTGAGAAAAAGTCTGTTTGTTTAATAAATTCACTTTTTGAAACCAAGTCTTGACCAATATGCGAAAGGGTAAACGATTTTCATACTTCAAAAAATTAAGTTGATAAGTTTATCATCAGTGAATGAGGGAGGTCGTGTCTTTCTGGCAGAGATCAGCAAATTTTCACGTCTTTTCTCATTCAGTTAGGTTCATTTTGTGTTGATGGTTTGGAGTCATAAACAAAATCGAACTACTATTCGCTATTCATACGTGCCTTGTGACTTTTAGGATAATGATAGCACGTTAGTACAGCGATGGAGATATTCCCGTGATACACGTAATTTTTCGTTCGGTCCTACTCTTTGGTTAAACAAAATCCAGGTCACTGAAAGCCCTTGCATATAAACCCAATACATATCCGATCACATTGACGATAAATGATGAAATCAAATGCGCGCCCCACCCTTTCCAAGTTTACGTCTTCATTTTATCCTCTATGTGATTTATCTCATCGTGACTGTTAATCAAATTATGAAGCACTGATCTTACTTCAGTCGACATTTTTTCTTTGAGAAATAACAGAGCCATTTCACAAAATTTTTGATGTGAGTAACGTGGTGCTAAGTGCACCTTCACCTATAATATGTCGAATCATAGACATCTTAAAGAAAGTTATTAACTTTACTTCGTGGATCAGCTTTGACTGGGTGACAGAACATTAGAGTTTATAAAAAGAAGAACTTCTCAGTAAAATTTATACCACTTTTGATGCCTTCAAATCATCAAAAGGTTCAGAAAGACTCTAACCGCCTCATCACGCCTGAGCTGTTTAGAGGAATCCGCACTGTCGAGCTATATTACTCACTTTCTTAATTAAATAAAAATGTGAGAACTGGATTATGTTTAGTCCTTCGCCATTTCTTCCATAGCACAGCACACTCATCTTATTCCGAATATCTACTGACTCTGAATGTTTATCGAATCTTTATGAACGAAATATCGCCATACATATCCGACTGCTCTCCACGTCTTAGTTTCGAACGCTGCTTTGTCGTAGAGGTCCTAAGCCGGCTCGCATTCCAACACCAAGTCATCGGGATTGATAGCAAGTAGGGAGGCGTATGTGGTGATGGCATAGTATACAATGACACTGGTTCATCACCAATTCTTAGTCGATGGATCTCGGCTGGCAGAACAAAACTGATCTATGGTGTCGACTGTTTTTGAAACCTCGTGTGACTCTGGCGTACCAACAGCGCTTAGACTTCAAGAGGTTTCTTTTGAAACTATTTTGAATGTTTATTGCGAGGTTTCAAAAACAGTTGATGCCATCTATCAATTTTGTTTTTGCAGCCAAGATCCATCGACTAAGAAGTGGTGATCACTGTACACTGTGTCATACCACATACTCTTCTCCTTGTTACAGCGCACTGCTTATTGTGGGGCGTGGGTCACTGACGAGATGGGCGAGATCTGCGAAACACCAGTGTATTTCCCTGGCGTACCAACCTCGCTTAGGCTTCAAGCATTCTTTCTTTGGAATTATTTTGCACGTTTATTGCAAGGTTTCAAAAACAGTCAATGCCATGGATCAATTTTCAAACGGAATCTGGCAACATCAGTGGTGTAAAAGGCAGCTGAGTTTTAGGTAGAACTGCGGCGTATAATTGGTTCACAAAATTTCACAGTGGAGATACTGATTTGGCCTCCGATCAACCACGATACAAAAGACAGCATGGAATTGGTCGAAAAGCAATCATTCAAGCGATTCAAGAAAACTCAAGTTTCATGAGCGCGAAATTGATTTTTTGACGGAGCTTTGGTAGAATTGCATCCACGTAAACGGAGAATACTACATTACTGTTATTTGATGTTTTCGATCCACGGACCTCCCTCTTTGAAGGGCCCCGCTCAGTTAGTCGCGAGGGCACGTGGCACATCCCCAGGTGGTGGATAGGGCAATAAACGCGAACCAAAAGCGACCGCGTGCATCCCAGAGACGCAGGTGGATTCTGGGGTGAGCGATCTGCTTCTGCAGCGCCGACTTGACAAAAAAATCTAGTTCTACGAGTCAAGTAGGCCAAAGGCCTTCAACCAAGCGGCGGGGAAGTACATGGGAGGCGGTCAGGAGTCGCCTCCATCAGATAAGCTCCTCCCGCTCTTCCCAAAGAGACTGGCAAGCTACTCGTGATTACCCAGCCACACGTTTAGAGCCTGGCAATCTATACGTTGTGTATCAAAATGCCAAAAACAGTAACAAATTTGGGCCTCATTTTCCTGACTTCGAAAGGGCCATTGGTAAGGCAGCGCCAGATAGGACGAGTATGGAGAGGCTGCTAAAATCTCAGAGACAAAATAGGCTGCCAAGATCGAAATGGACTAAAATGACGATCGGTGCTTACAGTGTAAGAACCTTTGCTCACGAATCCGCTGTAGAAGATCTATTGATTCAAAAAGGAAGGATAAGGTGCGACGTCATTGGCGAGGCTGAGACGAGAAGGCGCCATCCTTTTCACGCTGTTTATGACACCAGGGAAGAACTGTTCCTTGGAACATGCGATAACAGAGGTGTCGGTGGCGTTGGCGTCCTCGTCAAATCGAATTCGACCGTGAACATTGATTCGTTCAAGCAACCAACAACCCGTATCGGACGATTACGGTTGAAATGATGTGGTTCTATACCGGCTTTGACAATCTTCAGTGCTTACGCACCAACATCACGCTATGACGAAGACGAGGTCGAAGCGTTCTATATGGATCTCGAAAAATTTTCAGAGAGGATCATACATTCTTCAAGGTTATTGTCGGAGATTTTAATGCAAAATTTGAACCTAGGAGAACGTCTGAATAACGTCACATGGGTACCCATGTACTAGAATGGGACAAACAGGGTGAGAGGCCTATCTGAGTTACCATGACGACCCAAATCATCCTGGAAGCTCACTATTTCAAAAGCCTCACTCTTAGCGATGGACGTGGGAGTCTCCCAATGGAGAGTGCCATAACGAAATAGACGACATCTTAGTAAATCAAGGTTTTGCCTGACCGATGTCGCTGCTGTTCCTAAGTACTATACGGTACCAAACCATCGCCTCCTTCGCGCAACGTTCTGTTTTTCGCGGAGAGGAGAGAAAGCTGCTAAGTTTGAACACAGAAGGCCCACAACTATCATAAACTAGGATATATTCAAATCATTATTCGCCTCTTGGGAAGATACTGTTGTCAACATCATCGACGAAAAATACGATCGACTCGTTGAAAAATTCTCGCGTTAGCGCTATGAAAGGCGTGAGTCCTAAGGTCACGAAGAGACGCTTGTCTCCGCAGACACTCGAGCTAGTACGTCAACACGGAATTGCACGAGCTACACGCAACCGAAACCTTACGTCCGAAACTGCGAGACGCTGCAGAGAAGCGATCAAAGAAGACTTTAAACAGAGACGAGCAGCAGCTATGGCAGAAGCTGCAGAAGCTGAAATGAGCATTTGCAAAGCCCAACGAGGCTTCGCCAACTACAAGACCAAGATGATTGCGCTCCAACACTGACGGGACATTTACAGCATTCAGAAGAGCTATAGAGAAGATTATCCGCCAATACTACTCGGATCTCCTTGCCAGCCATGTCTTCTAACCATCATATAAATTAAAAGAGGATGAAAAGTCATTCCACTGGTCCTCTCTTCCGGAATCCGACATGCTATATCGTCGGTGAAGAACAGAACAACACCCGGTACAGACAGGATAAGACCAGAACACCTGAAGAACCTACCGCCAGTTCTCATCAGCACCCTGGCTCGGCTCTTTACTCGCTACCTGTCAATGTGCAAGGTTCCTATTCAATGGAAAGCCAGCATGACCGTATTGTTGTTCAGAAATGGGGACCGTCACGACGTAGGCAATTTGTTTCCCAATCTGCTTGCTGTCCGTTGTCTACAAACTCTTTACTCGAGTCGTTCTAAACAGGATTGACAGAACACTGGACGACGGACAGCCATGCGAACAAGCAGGGTCTCGAAAAATTTTGTACCATAGACCACATCCACACGATTGCAAGACTCATTGAAGTTTCACGAGAGTACAAACAGATACTCTGTCTCACTTTCATCGATCTGGAAAGAGCCCGTGATTTAGTGGAAACAGAAGCAGTTGTAGAAGCTCTGGATAGCCAGGGCGTCCCTACTCGGCACATAATGGTCCTATGTGAGCTTTATAAAGATTTCACGACCAAAATGTCTGCATTCTGCAACAATATCACCATTGACGTAAGAAGAGGGGTTTCACAAGGTGACACAATTTCGCCAGAACTATTCACTGCCACCCTACAAAAAGTCATGCGAACATTAGAATGGGATGAAATGGGAATGAAAATTGACGGTCGACATTATACCATCTTCGCTTTACTGACGATATCGTTTTCATAACACCAAACATCAGCCAAGCGAAACAAATGGTGATCGATTTCGATAACGCCTGTGGAAAGATTAGTCTTCAACTAAATCTAACAAAAACGATGTTCATGAAGAACGGATGGGTTTTGAATGCACCATTCACGCTCAAAGGAACAACAATCTCCGAATGCTTCAGTTTCGTCTATTTAGGTCGTGAAATCAATATGATGAACGCCCTAGCTTCAGAGTTGAGCAGGAGGAAACGAGCGGCTTGGAGAACGTTTATGAGCATCAAAGATGTAGTAAAGAGGACTAAGAACATCCGACTCCGTGCCCACCTGTTCAACTCGACAATTATCCATGCCCTAACGTATGCAGTAGAAACCTGGTTGCTGCATAAGCAGGATAAAAGATCAGTTGGCGTTCTTGAAAGCGCGGTCGAAAGGTCGATGCTAGGAGTATCCCGTATTTCGCAAATGAGAGAAAGGATCCGAAGTTCCGACATAAGTCAACGATCGAAAATCAGAGACGCCGTTCTACACGCCAGGATATCGAAAATAAGGTGGCCGGACACGTTATGCGCTTCAACGGCAACCGATGGACGAGAGGCATTACCGACTGGATTACTCGGGGCATCAAACGCCTTACAGGAAGACCACCGACCCGTTGGTCAGATTTCTTCACGAAAGCGATAGAAGAAAGATATGATGCTCAGCGAATCTCTAGAGCGAGGAGGACCAACTGGGCTACTCTTGTATGCGATAGGAAAAAATGGAAGAGTTGGTGGTACCCGTTGAGTCACTCGACTATCAACGGGACGACAGGTGATGCAGGTGATACAGGTAATACTTTCGATTACTTAGAAAATGAATTTTTGAATTTTTTGGATCACGTTCTGGAACTTACTTGGAAACCTAAGAGAAGGAGAGACACGCAGTTTGTGGAGTTTGTAATCCAGATTTATCATTCGCTACTTGGTTAGGCAAATTTACCATTGATGGCAGATGTTCGTCAAGCCAATTCATGGACATATTCACTGCTGCTATGGGCATCATGTAGTTCCTCGGGCAATTCTATAGTCTGACCTGAACAGTGATGAAATTCCATGACACATTAGTGATATATCATGAACTAGCATGAACGACGAACTTGAATAAAACTTCGATTTGATCAGCTCATTCTCATTCTCAGACAATAGTCTCCAACTTTTATTATCCTCTGTAAAGAATCAATCCGCGAGCCTTTGGAAAGTAGAAAACGAATGCGGAATACATTTAAAATAAGATTAAAGACGTGTATCGCTAGTTTCTGAATGGTGTGGAAGCCATTACAAATGGTAAAAGTGCCGAAATATCGGAGGTGATCTTTCAGAAATTTTGAACGCAAAAATAGTTATGTTTCACCTCGTGCTGGGTTTTCAAGCGGCTTGTTCGTATTCTCTAGTGTAGCGCAATATGAGTAGTAGACGTCCGTAGATAAAGATCGCACATCTTTATCTTCTTTATCTTTTGTGATGATGAGTGAAATCGAGTCACAAGGCACTTTTACGCTTAATGCAAACATTGTCCAGTGTGAAACCCTAGTTGTGATATCAACTTTTGTTGCTTGGTTCACATTCGGCTGCATAAATCCATCGTGATGAGACGAGGAATATGAAAATGCAAAATAGTTGCTGTTGCAATTGATTACTATCGGTTTCAATGGTTCGCAAATTTGGGTGCAAATTTCAATTCACTTTCGCGTTTTCATTGTGACCTTGTGTTTCTAAGTTTCTCTCGTGCACTGTGAATTATTTAAGATATCCTGGAAATCCGAAGAAAGTCTACTTCTATTTTTCAGTTAGCATACGGCAAATAAATTTCAACAACGACATAATCTGTTGCAAAAATGACAAAGAAGCTACTTACCTTTGTGAAAATCAGTCAGTTTGAGAGCCAGCTTGCCACGGACATGAATTCTTTGTTGACATCGCAAATTGCTTATGTGGGTTTTCAACAGTTTTTGACAGTGTGGGTCAACAAAAAGTTTAAGAAGTGAGTGTTTTCGACGGAAGTAACATTTAGATTACATCTTCAATCTATGCAATTTTAGCGTCAGACATGTCACCTACTTTGTAAACACAGTAGGCGCAGATCACTGAATGATGTATATACGCAGAATTTCCCATATAATGCTCTTACCACTTATGATTTAAGCTCCGAGGTCGGTGAAATAAAGATATATGTTTATTGCTCACGATCTAAGCTTCAGAGTAATCCAGTGAATTGTGAACTGGAATAAATTCGAATGGGTAGAATAATGCGAATGAAAAAAAATGACAAAGCAAATGCAAGGGAATTTTCTTTTTGAAGGCAACATTTGTAGAGTGTTTCACAAATATTCGCTTTTCCTTTCTTCTTGTGATGATTTACACAATGTGTTACACTTTCTTTGTAAAATACAGGCTTCGCCACCATCTTGGCATCCATTTGCCGATCATGTGCTACGAAACCATCGAGAGCTGCTGACACGTGAGTATCTTGTTACCTAGGAAAGATTTCATAATGTTGTTCGGGCGGGGTTGCACAGTGACTAGTGATGTGGTGTATCATAATGTGAATGGCAAGCGGGCATTAATTCTATCATCTTCCCAACGCTTTCTGCGAATCATTCATCAAACGTCTTAGAGAAGGTTATAGATTGGCTTCCCATTGACATTGCAAAGAGAATTGTTTCGATTAGCATTCTAGAACATTTAGAAAGAATTCAAAACCTCAAGTAGCGACCGATGCATTGCGCGGAATATGCAAAGACCATAAAGTAGAGGATGAATACTAGGAAACGAATCGAATGCCAGATGTGCTGTAGCTCCCACAGCAAATTGTGATGACTGCTCATGTAAAATAGGCAACTTAGATTATTTCAAAAACTTCAAAAACATAATCTTCATCAATACCTAACAACAACATTCGTTTTGTAGAACTTTGGACGCTGTCCACTCAATCAACTAACCACCAATCAAAGTATTCCTTGTCATCGCCAGCAATTTGAGGCACATAGTCCAGAGTTTGTTTTTGTAAATACCTGAAAATTTTGAAATATTTGCGAACTATGATGTATAGTCGGAAAATGTGATCTCTCAGAATATATAGGATGGAAAAGAATAAATTAGAAAAATGTGATTAGTGTACGCTGAGTTATTCACAAGACTCAAACGAGCGTTGTCGTGTGGAATTCAAATTTGTTAGCATTTCCAGCCTCTTTGCTGTACAGCATCAGCGAAGTTCTATAGTTGAGCAGACAAGAGGATTGCCTTCACTTCGCTTCTGGGTCACTAAAAAGTTCATAATAGTAAAATTTTTCGTAGTCTCGTTATAATAACGAAAGAATTTCCGTCAGTTTCATGTAGAATTTCTTCACTTTTGTTGGTAAAAAGCTCTAAATATTGGTATAACTAATACAACAAGCAACAATGTAATTAGAAAACCTGTGTTTTGCGAATGCAAAGGCGAAGCAAGATACAAGTACCGGCGCACATCGCTTTTGTTGGTGTCACACGATGTTCACTCCATCAGTTTTTTAATAGTTAAGTTCATGCAGAGAGTTGACTAATGTTGGAAGGTCACTACCCGTGTTTTAAGAAAATCCCACAATCTCGTGGAAAAATCGATTTTAATGATTCGTTATAGAGAAAGAGTCTGTCTAATGTTTACTTTTTCATGTGTTCAGAAAAGTTGTGGGAAGTTTTACAAAGTTTCCTTTTTAAGTGTATATTAGCAACAACAACAACAGCATCAATAACTTTTCCTCAAAGTAAAAATCAACATTGTGCACGATTTCTTGCCACTCTTCTTTTTCTTAGAAAAAAGTCAAAGTGGAGCAACTTGCTGGCAACGGTGAGCTGCGTGCACAAGCTCTTCAGCCAAATCACTAATGCTCGATGAATTCTTAGCATTCAAAGCGGTTTGCAAGTCCCTTCCATCCAAAAAAGATGACCAGTCTGAACGAGGCATCTCCTCTAGATCGAAAGTGCTCCCTTTGAATTGCTTAATATATCTGCTCACAGCCGATTTTGTCGCCATACTAACACCTTCCCCCTCATCGATCTCATTGACGGTTTCGAGAATTGTTGAACCTTTTCTCCAATAATGGCGGAGCAATACAAGCAAATCATGCTGTTCATAAGGCACTTTGGACATGAAATCAAGAACTAGATAAACAAATGATTAAATAAATATATATAACCATGAATAAAAAATACTCAATAGTGTCAACCAATGAAACTTTCAAGAATTTCCTTTTGTTTTCAACTGAGGTAAGAATACCGTTTTTATAAATCATCGGTTGTTGCATTGATGCCAAACAGCCCAGATAGGTGAGTTTCTCAAATTAAGGAATTCTACAAAACATAGGAACATTCCCCTGACATACCGACGATTTTCCTTGCTCTGCGACGTTCAGCTACACGCTGCTCGGCTCAACGCAAGAAAAAAAAAACGGAGAGTATCAGTAGCCAACTGTCTCAACTGAATTCTCACCTTTTTCCTTTTAGCTTGCTCTGCCCGATAACCATGAAGGCTAATATTCCAAAAGACTTGTCTAATCGTAGAACTCAATATCGTCACCAAAATTCATGTTATTGAGGTTCCTGTACAAAGATCACTTTTGCCGAGAAAACGTAGGATTAACTGAGACACTTTTCACTGAATTACCTATCAAAACTTATGCGTAAGAGCGCTCAGCAGACACTGCGCAGGTTATACTGATGTGGATAAGTTAGGATTGAAATCCTCGGTTCATCCAGTCTACTTAGCCCACTGAGTTGGCAAGAAAATTTCCAAATTTTTTTGTTTTTGTTGATTATTTTACAGCGTTTAGATTTTTGTCGTCTGGAGCAGCCTCTTGAGGTTATCTTGATACATAACAGCTATGGATTTGTTTCAAGATAGAGCTGCTATGAGAGCAAAAACGGTTATAGATAGTACACAAGTATCCTTTGGGTTCAAGTGCTGCTGAAACTTCACGCCGGATTAAAGATTCCTGGGGTGACGAAACAGTTGCAAAAACTACACGTTTCAACGAAACTCAGGGCCGAAAATGGAGATTTGACGTATAGGAAAGGTGTCGGTCGCCCAAAATAAATTGACTGGCGACATGTTTTGGATGCAAGTGACATGTCGCCGTCGTTGAGAATTCGCTTGATGACCAACAATTTTGTAAGACATCGAGTTTTATCGCCGCGGAGTCATGAAATTGCCGAAAACGTGGGAGGAAGTTATTGAAGTTGACAGGGAATACTTTCAATAATCAATTCTTATTTTTATTTGTTGAGATAAATGGAATAAATTTGCGCAAAAGCGTAAAAGTCCGAAAAATTTCTTGTCAGCACGATCTAATGCGGGTTCTAAGCATGCAAATTCTATCAGCCAGATCTTACGCTATATGAAGCATAGATTTCATGAGGAATGGACATTCATGAGCTCAGGATTGTTTTTAGTTAAATCATACTGTTTGTTCGTAAAACTGCTCACATACCACTGCTCATTTAATCAACTATTTTATATTTGTAATAACTCTTATACCAATCAGGAATGGTCCAATATGCATTCTTTATATTATGCAAAAATTTCATGGCATACTCCCAATGAAAAGGAAAAAGAGTTGGTGGAAGTATTGCTTAACAATTTTTTTCCCTGCTGTGGAGTCGATTAAGAATAAGTATATGGACAGGTAGCGACCTATGCGATCAAAAAAGACACTGGGGTTCCCTTATCAGAAAAAAACTGTATGTGCATGGGCACTTAAGCATTGATTTAAGTTGTCATTCCGTTAACATTTTGCGTGTCTTACTAATTTGAATATTACCACTTAGGGCTGAGAGTGTTAGAGAACCACGATATTATTAAAATTTACTAAACAGCTTATCAAACGTATTTCTACTATTTTTCCTACACTATTTCTTTTCCAGGGAATCATTGAAGAAAACGGTAACCATTATAAACTACGGATTCACCGAAGCGGTAACATGTTTTGCATTGCCGCCTTCAGAGCTCCTCATTGTTCCAAACACAGTATTACCATGGTGCAACACTAATTTCGTCAATCCGTCCACTATTCAATGGGGCACGTCTTATCGTATCGAGTCTCTTTTACCAGTTAGCAAGTTTCATTCAACTGCACATTGCACATGCATATTGATTATTTATTTTTACCATTTCAAATTGAGCTATAGATACCATCTATATACTGCCTCACCATGCCTTCCGAATCGAGCTTCAAACAAGTTTTTCAACTGAGCACTTTATCTACAGCTGAACAGTTTGCCGGAAAGAGAAGGGAAAAATAAATCTTTCGGCGTTGATCGATTCTCGATGAATACGCCACGCACTAAATTTCATCAAGCATCGTAGGAACGATTGAATGCATATCTGGTTTAGACGATCTTGTTAAGGCAACCTATCTATCAGAGCAGCGCTGCCATTCTTCCATGATGCCGATTTCAGTGTACTTCTCTTGTAGAATAATTATTACACCAGTATTTTGCTGTTTCGCTGTTCTTGAGAAAGCTACTAGAGGCTATTATTGGGTTGGAAAGAAAAGTTCTATCGTTTGAATGGAAAAGTCGTTTTTTCGCATGAGGCGCGTGCGATTTTCATGTCATTGGAAGATCTACTTCTTGCGCATCTAGTGATACATAATTTGCCTATATATGCCGAGTTTACGCCAAGTTGGCCGAGAACTACCCAGAATTGGTCGTTGAAAGCGCCCTTTGTTTTAGCAAGACAACGCAAAACCACACACAGCCAAAAAGGCCAAGGCAAAGTTTGAGGACTTGGACAGAGTGGAGATTCTATCGCACCCACCCAATAATCTGGTCGTTACTCCATCTGACCACGGCCCTTTTCGATGAATGCAACACTTTTTGGAAAGTCGCCAATTTGAATCTTTCGATAAAGTTGACCAAGCATGTCAAGAGTTCTTCGACTCAAAGCCGAAAGAGTGGTACTTCGATCAGATCCGAAATCTGGCGGATCGATGACAAAAAGTGGTGGAAAATGATGGCCTGTATTCTGGAAAATAGTTGTTGTTGTTTGTTGTCTGAATACATGGATAAATTCTGGAGGTTTTATCAAATGATGGAAACTTTCTTTGCATTCTAATAATACAACATTTGTATCACGATAGCCAGTCTTCAAAAAGCTTCGACATCTTGAAAATGTCGGACGTTTAATCATTTTGGCACGAAGCTTGCGTCCTCTATTGTCTCATAAATCATACCAATAAGAGCTTATAATCCCGCGTATGAAACACTTATCTTACACTCTTATATTCACTGAACAGTTGCCTAGTATGCCAGTCATGAAATTTGAAAACTCCAAACTCACTGAGCGTCATCTAATTCTACTTAATACTAGAGAGTTATAAAGGTAAGAAAACTGCATGTGTATTAACCTTTAGGGTTCGACAGGGTTGCGACACCAGCCCCGTCCCGCCGGACGAGCGGCGAGTGGTTCACCGTTCCAAGTGCTTAGTCATAGCATCCATCGGGAAGAACGTTTCTGGTTCGATCCCCTCCCGCGAGGCTTTACAGCAATTTTCTTTTGCTTTCACCTAAATATTCAGCATATCATTAGCACACTATATCTAACCGTATCTCATACAGTAACGACGGAACACAAGCAATATGTTCATCCAAATCACTTCTTCACTAATCTAGTTCGTATCAAAAAGTTACGAACTGTTGACAATTGAGCGTTTTTTTCCTGCTATCATAGGCACGTATATAGAAAAACCTCAAATTCTTATCGACATCATAAATTCTCCTGTAAAGCTTTGTGGTAGGGGATCACATTACATTAATAGCCTTTTTCGCGGTAGTTGGCATCACTAACCATCCGGCACTACAGACTGGTCGCCGCTGCGCGCGGTGGCGAGAGATAGGAGGAAGGGGGGGGGGGCTGAAGCCGTGAAACCCTGCCTTGCCCGAAGGGTTAAAAGAAAGCAGGAGCGTCTGTACTGAAAGTCCGTTAGAAATTGCACTGTCAGCTTATAAATTATGCAAATTTTGGTAAGGAGTGGAAGACGTAGTGATTGTGCATAGACATACAATATCAATTACCCTAGATACGCGAAACTTGAAAAATGAACAATGAATAAAGAAAATTAGGAGATCCGATTTTTTTTTATTTCAAGATATTCGCCTCCATTCGGCAAGAGTTTTCGCAAAGAACGTGTTAACATATTTGAGAGTGTTATAGAAATATTGGTCTAATCGAGAACAGAGCATAGTCAAGTGTTGGGCACCACTAGCGGAATTCTGCACAGTGTGAAGAACACAAATTATACAGATTCGGTGACTGTTGATTTTCACACTAAAAAAAAACGATAGTATTAAATAGACTAAAATCAGTTGTTGAAAATTCGGATTTGATCTTTGTGCTTTCGATGATAGACTGGGCAGTAACTTGAATCTCATTACAACCATGGTGCAAAGACCATTTCATGAAACGGAGAGCATATTTCGCCTTTTGAATGTCAACCATACATACTTTTTGGTTGTTAAGGAACTTTTATAGAGAATCTTTGATTGGCGCGCGAAAATCCCATTCAACTTCTAGTGTCTTATGGAAATTAATAAATGATGGCATAATCATCATAGGGGCGCCTTGACCGAGTGGTCGTGATGCTTCTCACGGCGCGCGTAAAGGTGAGCTCCACTTCCCACCTTTCTCCGGCAGTCAACAACAACAACGTCCTATGGGACACCACCGCAAAGCTATCCTCGAAATTGCAAGGAGGCTCGCTCAACCAGCGTTTTACGCCGTTCAAGAAGAAGGCGAAAACGAATTGAATTCCAGAAGTCCTGGGATTCGCATAGTGAGAAAAAAAACACTGTGATGAGGGATCAAATAAAAAATACCACTAATGACCTTAGTACCTTTTTTTACAATCTTTGAGAAAAGGCAATGCCTTGTTCAGTGGAGTGCTTTGCCTGATACTATCTTATAGTGGCTAATCGTGTCTTTATGAAGTAGCTTTAGCTACAATTGGACGTAGCTCTCGGGAATACAACGACATTTATTCCTACCTTACTACGCCAATCTCGAGGAAATCGCACATCTTCGTTTTGGAATCACAGGCATATGTTGCACATATGGTAATATCTTAATTTATTGACTAGTTGCCGCCTAAGCGGTTTTGGATTTGGTAAGCTAACATATAGAACTCTCACAGCTAGTTTTCCAAACTTGGCGATAAATTCCTGAACACATTCGTATTTGAAGAGTTGAGGGCTAGCTTAATTTCTGAAAGGGCTAGGTCTGCAGCCTTGAATGCACGTATGCTTTCATTTGGCATGCATTCAGCCTTGATTATATGTGTACTCAAGAGACACAAAAAAGTATAGAGACAAATTGATTTTTCATCTTTTAGTGCCAGAGTGGCAATTACAATATAGATTATGCCTTGAGGAACACCTGCGTTAGTTTGGGCTTGGTCGTAAAATTGACTGATATAGAGAGTCGTATAGAGTCTTGTCTACAATATAATCTCCATACAGTCATGCTGTTATAGTCGGCATGGTAGCTGTAGATTATTTCATATTTCATTATGTATTTCTTGGAATTATTGTATGTCTTATCGTCCCACATCAAATTTAAGCATTTTTTTGCCATACATTGGAGATGCATCGCTCTCAAAATAAAAACAGAGACTAAAGGCAGCATCACAGGTATATCATGCGGCCTGCAAACATCGTCTCCGTCGCAATCATCCTCTGTTCGAGTTACCCACATCATGTTTCCTTTCAACATTTATCTCGTTCTTTTCGGCTAAATTCATATTGCATATATATATATACATATATATATATATATGTATATATATAGTATATATATATATATATATATATATATATATATATATATATAGCAGCGCATGCGACGCTGGAGTTAGAGCAGTTCTGCGCCGTACACAAGATGAATGGTTCTATCTCACGCTCATGGCTCACCAAGCGATCCGTCGCTCTAGGATCGGTAAATTGATGCCAGATTGGTCCCAAACTTGTTTCGCAGGATAAGCAGCACTGATTCGGCTCAGCGGGAGGCCACCGCGAGTCAGTGTAAAGATTATATATGTATTTAATCACCTCAAACAAAGTTAAAATTTGAAATCGAATGCATGTCGCATCCATCAACTATTGGTCAACATTGAGAGCTTCTCCGTACGGGGGATACGGAGAGGCTGCCAAAATCTCAGGGTCAAACTAGGCTGCCAAAAGCGGACCAATATGACGATTTGTATCTATAATGCACGAACACTTACTCGCGAATCCGCTGTAGAAGATCCATTGATTCAAGCAAGGTAAATAAGGTACGAATCATTGGCATGATTGAGATGAGAAGATGCCATCCTTTTCATGCAGTTTATAACACCGGAGAAGAACTGTTTTTTGGATCATGCGATCGCAGAGGTGTCGGCGGCGCTGGCGTACTCGTCAAATCGATTTTGACCGAGAAAAGTAATTCATTTGAACAACCAACAGCCCGTACAGAACGATCGCGGTTCAAACAATGAGGATCAGTGCCGGCTTTGGACGATCTTCGTTGCTTACGACCCAACATCAAGCTATGACGACAGCGAAGTTGAAAGGCTCTATATGGACTTGAAAATTTTTTTAGAGAAGGCCATGCATTCTTTAAAGTCATTCTTGGATATGTTACAAGAGACACGGAAACTGGACCTAGAAGAACGTCCGAGGAACGTCACATTAATGAGCAAGGTGAGAGACTATCGTTTATCATGAAAACCCCAACCGTCCATGGCTAACTCACAATTCCAAAAGCCTCACTCTCAACGATTGTGGAGTTTTCCAATGAAGAGTACCATAACAAAATAGACCATATCTCAGTAAATTGAAGGTTTTGCTTGACCGGTGTCGCTGTTGTTCCAATGTTCTACATGGACTCAGAGCATCGCTTCCTTCGCGCAACGTTTCTTTTCACGAAGACGAGAGAAAGAAATTAAATTCAAAGAACGATGTCCTGAAACTACCATGAACTTTGAAGTATACAAATCATTGATCGGCTCTTGGGAAGATAACGCTGTTTAGAACATCGACGAAGAATACGATCGGCTCGTTGAATATCTTCACTTTAGCTCTATGAAAGCTGAGAGTCCTAAACTCAGGAAGAGGCGAGTGTCTCCGCGAACACTTGAGCTGTCACGTCAACGTGAAATCCCACGAGCTACAAGCCACCGAAACCATATGTCCAAACTTGCGAAACGCTGCAGAGAAGCGATCAAAGAAGTCCTCAAAGAGAGACGAGCAGCAGTTTTGGCAGAAGCTGGGAAGAGCTTTTTCAAAGCCCAGCTAAGCTTCGCCAATTATAAGGCCAGCATGATTGCATTCCCATGCCCTGACGGACACATTACAGCTTCCAGAAGGGCAATGGAAAAGATAATCCATCAGTACTACTCGGATCTCTTCGCTAGCCATGCCCTCCTACCGTCATATAAATTTAAAGAGGATGTACATGTCAATCATCGGATCTCCCTTTCGAAATCCGGCATGCTACATCGTCGGTAAGGAACAAAACAACACCCGGTCCAGAGAGGGTTAGATCAGAACATCAGGAGAATCTACCGCCAGTTCTTAGCAACACCCTGGCATGGCTGTTCACTCGCTATATGTCAGAATGCATTCAATGGAAAACCAGCAAGACCATGTTGTGGTTCAAAAGGTGAGACCGCGGCATAGGCAATTATCACCCAATTAGCTTGCTGTCCGTTGTCTATAAACTTTTCACTCAAGTCATCCTGAACAGGATAGCCAGATGACTGGGCGAAACACAGCCATTCGAATCAGCAGGGTAGCGAAAAGGATTTAGTACCATAGATCACATACATACGATCACAAGACTCACTGAAGTTTCGCGAGAGCACAAACTACCTCCCTGTCTCACTTTAATACGACTAAAGGAAACTTTGATTCCGTGGAAACAGAAGTGGTTGTAGGGGCTCTGGATAACCAGGGCCCCCTTAATAGGTGCATAGCGATCCTTTGAAAGCTATATGAAGATTTGACAATCAAAATATCGCAACTATGCAACAATATTACCATCGATGTAAGGAAAGAGGTTCGACAAGGAGAGGGCTGTTTTCCCAGAATATTCATCGCCGCCCTCCAAAACGTCATGCGACCATGAGAATGGGAAGATATGGGAGAGAAAATTTACGATCGACAATGAAGCACGCGCAGTCGAAAGGTCGATGTCAGGATTACCCGTAATTCGCAAATGAGAAAAGGGATCCGAAACTCCGACTTACGTCAACGATCGAAGATCGGGGTCGCCGTAGTACACGCCAGGATATCGAACATGAGGTGAACCGGCAGCGTCGTACGCTTCAACGACAACCGATGGACGAGAGCCGTGACCGACTGGATTCCTCGCTATATCAAGCTCTCTGCTATTAGACCACCGACCCGATGGTCCGATTTCTTCACGAATAGTCTAGAAGACAAGAAGAAATTGCAAAACATATCTGAAGATACTATAACCTACCCTGCTCACTTAATGGGAGTGTTCTTTGGTAATCGCCCATGACGTTTCCTTGAAAACGTTGGGTATCTGTTCTGTAGCGCTCCCACGTTTTCACGTAATGCAGGCCTGCAGTTGGGTTCTCAGCGTTAGCTACATTGCAACTCCGATTTTTCCCAGCATTTCAGTGAATTTTATGGCAGTAGGCATGCAGCGGGTCGATCGACTGCTTAACGACTGGTTTGCAAGCGAACAATCTTGATGTCACAGAGTAAAGTTGTTAAGAATTTACAACTGCTCAAAAACGAGATATTACGAAATTAACAAATTCATGGTATATACTAGATTGAGAGAAAGTTGTTTAACACTCGGGAAAGATTCGATTTTCATGTTTGCTTTACACAGTATCGCTTACTGTAAATTCATGGCAATCTTTGAGGAATATTTGAATAAGAAACTAAACCTCGCATCGTAAAGAAAGACTAAGGTAATGTTTGATAAATTGGAGAGGATCGAAGTTTAGCCACACTTAGCTTACAGACCAGACGCTCCGCCGTCCGGCTGCGGTTTTTTCCGCTCAATGGAATCTTTACTGCGAGGACCTGGTCTGAGATATCTGATTAAGTTAAAGAGACACTTCAGCATCTTTGATCTAAAGCCCAGGCACTGGTATTTCGAGGAGATCCAAATTCCTGCAGATCGTTCAAAGAACACTGTTAATAATGATGGTCTTTATTTTGAATAATAGTTATAGTTGCTTCTAATCGCATTAATGTGTACACTTTGAATTTTCGTATTGTATTAAGGAGCTTTTTTTCAACCTCATAGTTAGGTAATCTTTTACGCTATTAGTCACGGAGCGGAGAGTAAATCAATCGACTTCGAATAACATATCACAGCAAGTCAGCCAACCACAAGCTCGACTGTTGCTCATTGCTATAATGGAGATTTTATCACCTGACTTGCAGTGATTTGTCATTCGGCGTCATTCCTCAAAAAGAAATGTGTATCACCCTGTAAGCAACCGGCTAAACCGGAAGGCACCGCTCTACTGATGAGCTCGGAAAGGCAAATCAGCTGTCTAGTGCTGCATAAGTGCCTGACCACACTTTATAGAAAGCTCAAAACGTGTAATCGTTTTGTGAAATTTTCAGATTGTTCATTGGCCTTTGTTATCATTGTACAGTGACTTCATAAAAATGAAGATTACGAAGCTCTGTAGTGTCATGTCACTGCGCCAAATTTGTTCATTTGAACTCTCGACAATATTACGAAAAGTTAGCGAAATGTGATAAAATAGGAATTAAATTGATCACCAGCAGCCTCATTAGTTTCGGCCATCTTGAAGTAATCGCATTTATCAGCAAAACCATGAATGCTTGATTAGTGGACATTCACGAAGAGTCCCACAGACCCCAGTATGATAGTAACTCAACGAGTACTTTTTTAGTGAGACGATTGTGCCTTCTATTTCTGTTCAAAATAGCTTTGTCATATTTCCAGTTCTTCATAACCGGCACTGGTTGGCCGTTGTGAATGAAAAGGAGATTTGCTTCTTAGCAGATTGCTATCATAATAACCTTCATGTATTAACATTCAGCTTCATTTTTTGATTTTGAGGCTTTTGCGTAAAAATTCCGAATCTATTTGTCTTGGGGGGTTATCTGACGAAATCAACCTGCTGTCTCCCATCGTTATCCGCGAACACCCACGAGACGCGATGAGCGTCTGACCATCGAATAAATGGCATGCTAATCCCAAAAGGTCTTGAGCTATTCATGGATGAATTGTGATTTTAGAAGAAGGTATAAAGCACTCTACTTCTATGCTGCAAACATTTTTACTCCCGAGAAATCAGCTGGCTTTGGGCAATAATTTTAATAACGGATTTGAGCACAAATTGGTAATGTATTTGATAAGGAAGAGACATATCGCCGATAACGCCGATTAATAAATGTAATAAGGAAATGACAAACAGCCAGATCTAAAGCAGAAGATTCTCACTGCAAACATGTTGATATCGAGTGAGCCACCGAAAGTAACAACCCGTGACGAATCGTGGAGGTCACTACCATATTTATGGAGATCCAATCAAAAAGTGCATTGTTCTGAGTGATAAAAGGGAATACTTGGAGTAGCCCTCGCCGTTAAATTATTTAGCAACGATTTTTGTGAGCTTAAGAGCTGAATACATCCACAATACCCATTTATGAGAGTTTTTCACCGTCATTAATACATTGAACTATTTCATTCAATTCCACTACGAAAGCTGAAAAGATACATTCTACATTTTTAACTCTTTATGTATGTACCAATCATGCGACAAATTTCGAAGATTAGGCAATATGGCAAGCATGATTTTGTAGAACAGGACAAAATAACGTATGCAAAGATGCAAGAGAAAACTGAGAATAACTCTTCGAATTATTAGCACAAACCCAATACTGTAGAACATTGGACAAATTCTGCACACTTTTAGAGTAATGCCAAATGGTCTCTTGACATCAAAAGCAGCTCTTGACGCACTTTAGGTATGGAAGAGAACGCATCAATCCACCAGAATTGAAACATGAGACCGTTTGGTTTCAAAGCAGAGAATAAGAACATTGTGAAACAGTCAACGTTGGAAAATTTGACAAAGGATGGAGATTTGATGAAATATGATGACGTCGCAGAAGTTTGCGAAATAAAGTTATAGGCGTAACACTTGAAAGAAGTTGAAATAATTGGATTTTATTGTTTACTTCATTTTTCATAATTATTTTGGCTACTCATCATACGGATAGTCGGTTCACAGCACTGTGGCGGTTACGGTCTCTTCGGAAATGTCGATTTTCTCGTGAGAAAGTTTGTCGCAAAAACCTATTCACGAACGTTTTTCCACCTGGTTGATACCTTTTTCCGTACAAAAGATGATGTGACAGGTGTAGACCAAGAAACGTTCTATTCTGAAACCAAAAAAATGTGCAAAAGCTCATTCTCGAGCAAGATTATCGAGTGATAATTTTAATAGTGCTAGACTCTTCTACTAGTCGTAATCGCTGGACTGAACCATAGGCTTATAGGAGTAGATACAGCCTTCAAGCGCTTCCACGTCCTACCAGCATTTTCTCCACATGAAGCACAATCGTTACTTACAGTATATGACATGTTTCGCTGCTACAAGCAGAGCAGTAGAGCCCGCATTCTTCTAAAATAGTTTGTGCTCACAGACTTTCAAGTTATCTATTTATTAAATAGAAACTTCTTTATTCGCAAAACCCGACGGTCCAAGAGAAATTAAGAAGAGGCCGTTCACTGCTTCCACAAGCAAAATGAGTTCTCTTCATGTACTACTATTATCAAAAGAACATGAATGCAAAAAAGTGGGTGTTCATTTGAAACTGGTATTTAGTTGTAGACAAGAGTTCCTCACTAACTAAGTAATGAAGAAGTTGATAAATCTGATACTCGGAAAAATTACCTTGCTTTGCAGCCCTAACATATGAATTAACATTCATGATCATGGTTCACATAAGTGTCTCAAGTGCACGAATCAATGGCATATTGCCTTTTCAAATAAGGGTATCGAAGTAGGAAATATGCTTTATTGACGTAGATTAATCTATTCTAATGACTCACTCGTTATTATAACAGTTCCCAGTGGGCTGAGATAAGCTGGAAGAACGTTGAACGCATCCATAATTACCGCATCGCACGACTACAGAGTCATGTTACCGCATTTATGTTGAGGAAAATTGAAAAAAAGTTGAAAGTGTGAATTTGTCACTCATAACACACAGAACATGCTGCTGTAATAAAAAATTCTTCTCCAGTCTTGGTTCTGCACGTTTTTCTAATGTAAAAGTGCTGGTTGAATACTAGAGGGTCTTCCTATCAGAATATAAAATCCAAGCTGATCCATGGTCCTTTACAGATGGTGGAAAGGACTCTTGAGGCAGAGTGTGTCAATGTTGTTCATTGCAATGTTAAAGCTGACAACTTCATTACACTTAAAAACTTAGTTTTATATGCCTTCTTCTTTTCATTAGAATTTTATATCGTTTGAATAAAGACTGAAGCATGGCGATGAACAAATTTTTTGTTTCTACATTACTTGAAACTCATCTATTTGAGCAGCGCATTCGACGTGCTTGTATTGATGGTTCGCATTTCAAAAGCATTGTTGGAATAGACTCGACTGAACCGTGATGCTGGTATAGTGAGCAATCTTCTTATTCAGTTCTTTTTACTTTTCACTCGAGAAATAATAAAATATTATAGAGCGTTTGTGTAGTAGACACCATCGAGCAGTAGTGATGTAGTGGGTTAGGTGACTGCTATATGATCCGTAGTTCACCTTCTCTAGATGATATGTGTCGCTGTTGGCAAGCATGTCTTACGGGTCCTACAGAATTTTACATTGAATATGTTTCAATTTTGATGTTATGCATGCTTCGCATATATGAACTCCAATCTTCACTTCAACTTCAATTTCATATATACTTCATAACATATATGGATATTTTTGTAGTACTTCACAACATATCACACCATTCACCACCACTTTATCAGTGTTTATCTTGTTGTTTTTACTTTCTTGTTTTTCACATCCATCTAGACAGTTGAGCTTCACGGTGATTCCCATTTCAAGCTCGTGCTAGTCATCGAGTGGTGGGTGGGCCAATTTTTGTTGCATTATTACTTAGTTTTTGTTGCACTTTGACATATCTGTACTTTGCAGATTATTTAACGAAGCTTCATAATGTCAGGAGGCGACTTTTGTGCTCCGGCAGCTCAACATTTTCAGCTGGGATCTGCATCCCCATTAACCTCATCGTGTGTGAGCAACGTCGAACCGCATGTCCTTACTCAAACATGGAAGGTACATTCTCGTTCATTATACCAATTTCGCTTTTTTAAATCTTATTCAGGTGAACAATTTTTCACTACTTCTAAAGCTGGCACCACCTAAGTTCTGCCTTCGCAGTAATATTCTCAGGTTGGTATAATCTTTTTTAACCTTATTAAAACATTCATTGCTTATGATGTCAAATTGTGCTACCAGTTGTTCTTCAATGCCTGGTGTCAACTGGCAGCTGTGTCTCTATCCTGGACTTAAACTTTTCGACAACGTTAATACCGTATCAGTGCTTATGAGAATGTTTGCTACACCTCCTAGAGAAGAGGTATTTTTGTACATATTCAAAATTGCGGATATAAATGGGCATTTTGGAACTTTTAGGTGGTCATCAAAGCCGAGTGCTGCCTTCTTCTCTTAGGAGACAACGACGAGATAAAGTTTTCCAATGTGAAAATAGTTCTTTTCCATGCCAGACCACCGAGGAATGAATATCTGTGGGGATGTCGTGATATTCCAGAACATACGGTTTGAGAACATTCTTGTTGAATTCCGCTTCAGTATCATTCTGGGTGTGCTGTTCACATTTAACCGCAAAGATAGATGTAAATTTGGAAGTTCACAGTCAAATTTGTTGCGGATATTCAAAGAACTTGCAAGATTAGTTTCAGTTGCCTGTGATTAATTTTCCAGGTTCGACAGTGCATGAGATCTGATCACTCGTTGGTCATAAAATGTTCGATTTCATTCTTGCCGGATGCTAGTAGCATACCATGTAGACAGTTGTTACCAAGTGATATGGTAACAGTGGAAATGACGAAAGTTTCTTATCTTTACGTTAAGAATGGTGAGCTCTAAATTCATTTATATTACGAAATAGGCCTGCTTTGGTGAACTACGATGAGCCACTGAGGTTTATTGTAACAGTGATGGCAACTTATTTCGAAGGAAACAAAGCATTTGAAGATGATAAAGTGCCTAATCTTTATATATCAGAACGCATTCACACTTTTTCGTTTGCTAACTTCCAGTCGGTACAGAAAAATAGGATAAAAAGTGCAAAATACATAATGGAGTGAGTAGATAATCAACTGTATAAGTGTATAGGCTCTATTGTGACATTTGTAGAGCTTGCTAAGATGCTGTCTGCTGAGAACTCTGATGCCGATCTGAGCCTCGTTGCCGAATTTGGTGGCGAACGTGAAGTGTTTGCTGTACACAAATTCAAGCTTATCACTCATTCTGCCGTTTTTCGCGCCATGCTTGGCTATAATACGAAAGAAAGCAAGGTTTGTCAACTTTTTTGGTTTTAATTTCAAGACACTAATCTGCAGCGCTTTTGAAATACTATTACAACTGAGCGTTCTATTCAAATTATAATCTCCTTATGGCTTGTCAGGCGTGAAGAGGCGACTGATAAACAGCTTTATCAAACAGTTTATAAGTGACTGCATGCGATCAAAAGTATTTTGTAGTGGATGTCCAAGTTATCGACACAGCCCATCCTACTTTTGAAAAAGTTGGTCACCACTTGTACCCACTAGATGTGTTATGACTCTTAGTCCACATGTCTTCTTTACTGATTATTGGCCAATAATATCTGCGAAAGGAAATCTGAATTTTAAGACAAACACGATAACGATGGAGGGCTTCTCTATAGCCGCAGTAAAAAATATGCTGATTTTCATATACAGTGGCTCAGTTTGCTTGGGAAATTTGGAGTTGGAGGTATTTTTTGAAACTTTGCTTGTAATCATC
The DNA here is from genome assembly GCA_019055375.1 of Parelaphostrongylus tenuis. NCBI lineage: Eukaryota > Metazoa > Nematoda > Chromadorea > Rhabditida > Metastrongylidae > Parelaphostrongylus > Parelaphostrongylus tenuis. The sequence continues at coordinate 19,881 of JAHQIW010004036.1, read as the reverse complement.
TTTTCGATTACTCCTTCATTATATCAATACCGTAAACTATAGGAGGTCTTCCATGTAATGCTGCTGGCAGACAAATACATCATTCCTGCTCTTAAGAGCATATGTGAGCAGGAACTCATTGCGAGGTATGTGAACTCAAATTACGTTGAGCTAAAGTTTCACCATTGTTTTCAAATAGATGGGATGCTACTTGAAGATAAATGACAGCAAGCTGCAAAATATCAACAGTATAAGTTGTTTTTTCTTTTCAAAAATTGATTTTTCAAGAGTTCGGCCTACCAATGTTGCTGAATGTGTCGAGTTGGCCGATTTTTGCCGAGCAAATGTCTTGTACGAGTGCTGTCTTAGCTTGGTGGGTAGCAAAATTTTTTTCTCCTTCGTGTTGTTTCTGAACCCTCTCCTTGTTTGGCACAGTTTTGATGTCGTTGTAAAGAAGTGATCTGAGACAAAGAAAAATAGTGATGTGAACTTGAGATAAACTGCGAACATTCTACCAAGGAAAATTGTTATACAAACAGATCAAACTTTTCCTATTCTCTCCGTGAAACGGCGTCATATCAAATGTTGAGCGTGCAATTTTTGAGATTAGAACGACGGATTCATTCTTTTCATAATCAGAGCAAGCTGTTGCATCTCATTCTAGATGAAAGAAAATAGACATGCTGTATTCAACACGGAATCTTGGTTGGCTTTGAAGGAGAGGAATCCGACGTTTAGCATGGGTATAATGGAACGTATGATGAAGCGCTCAAGATTGTGTGATTAAGTTTTTGTCTATGTATTTATAGTAGTCCACTCATTTCCTATCAAACTTATAAATTGTTCGCTTTGTAATTTGGTTTTCTTCTCTCAGGAATATTATATTTGTGTGGCGCTATAATAAACAAAACTGATCATTTCTGTTTAGATCTCTGTCAGTTTCCACCAAGGCTGTATATTGAATGGGAATTTCATGCGTTCGAAAAATTTTGGCTTAACTAGGTGAAAATGTATTCACTTTAAATGTCGGCGTTATACTTCGCAACGGGCTGCACATCATGCGTTTACCTTTCATATCTGTTGAACATTTATGTTTGAGTTTTGAGATTGAACCTGTTCCCAACCAATAAAATACACCAGCACAGCTTTCCACTATCTTATTCTTGTATGTCATTAGCAAGTTTTCTCACGTGATCGCTATTGACTACTAAACGATTAAAAAACTATGTGATATTTGTCATGAAGTTTGACAAGTTGACAAGATTAGACGCATAACAAAATTTTTAGAAGATTACCCACGCTGATGTTGGCTACTACGAGACTCGTTTTCGCAAAAAAAAAATGAGAATTCACTGAGAATGTAATCTAGAGTGCATTTGCGCATTGGCTGTCACGTCACCAAAACCATTTCTTATTTCTTTTACTATTTGGTCCTATTTATATCTTCAATTCGTCAAAAAGTGATGAAATCTAAACTTTAACATTTTTCTAGTCAAAGCCACATACAAATAGTCTACGCCGATAAGAAGGATAAACCGACTTTCCAAGCTCATCAGTAGTGCAGGTGCCTTTGAATTAAGCCGATCCCTTCACGAAAAAATGACCCTACTTAAAAATCAATCGACTTCGAATAACATATCAGCGCAGGTCAGCCAACCACAAGCTCGACTATTGCTCATTGCAATATTGAGGATTTTATCACCTGACTTGCAGTGATTTGTCATTCTGCGTCGATTCCATCAAAAAAATTGTGTATTACCCTGCAAGCAATCGGCTGAACCGAAAGGCACCGTTTTACTGATGAGCTCGGAAAGGCTAACCAGCTGTCTAGTATTGTGTATGTGCCATACTAGACCTTGCAAAAGGCTTGAAACGTGTAATCGTTTTGTGAGATTTCCAGATTTTCATCAACCTTTGTTACCATTGTACAACGACTTCATAATAATGAAGATCATGAAACTCTGTAGTGTGATATCACTGCGCCAAATTTGTTCATTTGAACTCTCGACAATATTACGAAAAATTAGGGAAATGTGATAAAACAGGAATCAAATTGATCACCAGCAGCTTCATTAGTTTCGGCCATCTTGAAGTAATCGCATTTATTAGCAAAACCGTGAATGCTTGATTAGTGGATATTCATGAAGAGTCTCCCAGGCCCCCGTATGACAGTAACTTAACGAATGCTTTTCCTGTGAGACGAATGTGCCTTCTATATCTGTTCAAAGTAGCTCTATCGTATTTTTAATTATTCGTAATTGGCATTCCTTCGCCGTTATGATCAAAAGGAGATCTGCTTCTTAGCAGATTGCTATCATAATAGCCTTAAAATCCTAACATTCAGCTTCAGTTTCCAAGAGTTCTGCGTAAAAATTCCGAATTTATCCGTCTTGGAGGGTTATCCGGCAAAATCGACCTACTGCCTCGCATCGTTATTCGCGAACAGCCACGAGATGCGATGAGCGCCTGACCATCGAATAAGTGGCATGTCAAACCCAAAAGGTCTTGAGCTTATCATAGCAGGATGTATTTTGACTTTGGAAGAACTTATAAAGTACTCTAATTCTATACTGCAAGCATGTTTATTGGCGAGAAATCAGTTGGCTTTGCGCAATAATTTAATAATGGATTCGAGCACAAATTGGTAGTGTGTTCGAGAAGGAAGAGTCATATTGACGATAAGGCCGATTAATAAATGTAATAAACATGTGGCAGACAATCAAATTTGAAGCAGAAGCTTCTCACTGCAAGCATGTTGATATGAGGTGAATCACCGAAAACAACAATTCGTGACGAATCATGCAAATCACAGCCACTTATATGGAGTTCCAAGCAGCGAGTGTGGATTAGTCTAAGAGATAAAAAGCAATACTTGAAGTGGCCCTCGCCGTTAAATTATACAACAACGATTTTGTAAGCCTAAGAGCCGAATACATCCACGATACCCAATTATGAGAGTTTCACGTCGCCAGACCTACATTGAGCTATTCTAATCATTTCACTACGAATGCTGGATAGATGCATTTTTCATTTTTAACTCTTTATGTATGTGCCAATATCACCAATCATAAGACCCATTTTGATGAGTGAAGCTATAGGGCAGGCGGGATATTGTAGAACAGAACAAAATAACGTCTCCAAGGATGCAAGATAAAAGTAAGAATAACTCTTCGATTTATTAGCACAAATTCAACAGTGTGGAATGTTAGACAAATTCTGTTCACCTCTGGAGTAAAACTAAATGCTCTCTTGACATAAAAGGCAACTCTTGACGCACTTTAGGTGTGGAACAGAACGCACCAATCCACCAAAATTGATACATGGACCGTTTGGCTTCTAAGAAGAGAATAAGAGCATTGTGATACAGTTAACGTTAGAAAATCTGACAAAACATGAAAATGTGATGAGATATGATGGCATGGCAGAAGTTTGTGGAATATAATTGTAGGCGTAACACTTGAAAGAAGTTGAAACTTGACGTTTATTGTTTACTCCTCTTTTTGCCATTATTTTCGCTACTCATCATACGGATAGTCGTTTCGCACCACTGCAGCGGTTACGACCTCTGAAAAACTGCAGTTTTTCTGATGAAAAAGATTGCCGCAAAGAATATATTCACAAATCATTCTCTAACCAGTTGGTACCTTATCCCTTAAAAAGGGTGATTGGCAGGTGTGGGCCAAGAACAGCTCGATTCTGTACCCAAAATTTATGAGAGAACTCTTCAAGAAGGCCCACCGATGGTGCTTTTACTGCTGTTAAACTCTTCTACTAGTCGTAATCGCTAGATTGAACCACAGGCATTATATAAGCGGGTGGATGAAGAAGTTACAGAGGTAGGCACGGCATAATTTTAAAAACGCTTCCACTTTCTGCCAGTAATCTATTTATCTGAAGGACATGCTAAATTACAGTATGTGCTATATCCCATCTTTGCAAGCAGTGCGAAAGAGCATAGACTCTTCAATAACGATTAATGTCCACAAACGTTCAAGCCGTCTATTTTTCGGTATAAAACCTTCTGTGTTTATATAACCACCTCGTCCATGAAGACATAAGCAGAAGCCGTTCACCCGTCAGTAAGCAAAGTGAGTTCTCGCCGTGTAATACCAGTACCAGAAAATTATGAAATAAAAATAGGAAGATGCTCACATGGCATTACATGTGCCGAAGCTAACTTTTTAATTCCAAACAGGATTTCTGCACTAACTGAATTGTGGAAAAGTTGACAAGTCTGCATACTCATAGGAATCATCTTGCTTCACAGCCCTAACACTTGAAAATAGCATTCATTCACCTCTATTCTACTTTTATGTTTGAAAATTTTCTAGAAATTTGAAAACGGATTCAAAACTGACTTTGTTTACACAAGCTCGTCAAGAGCAAGAACCAGCGGCACATTGCCTCTTCAATCAAACTTACCGACAGAAGGAAATTTGAATTTTATTGGCGTAATAATTTACTCCCGTGATTTACTCACAATTATAACAGTTTCCACTGAGGTGAGACACACAGATAAAACGTTGAATGCATCCATAATTACCACATCGTGCGACTATAAATCATGTCGCCGCATTTATTTTGAAGAAAATTTGAAGAAAAAAAGCTGAAAGGGAGAATCTGTCAACCATGATATGGCAGAACATGAAGCTTAAAAAAATCTCCTCGAGCTTAGGTTCTAAACGCTTTTTTTGTAGAAAGTAGTAGTGGATTACTGAATTGAAAAGAAAGTCCCGGAGCACTCGTGAAAATTTGAAAACGTGTGCATGAAATCCGAGCAAATACGACAAAACTGCTTCTAAGATTGAAGGCCACTGTTTACTGCGACCTTCTGCCCTCGGTCCGCCAAGCTCCGGATCTGGTCGATTCTGGTTAGCGAGCACTTGACGACGGTCCATCATCCAAAGCAGCAATCAATCTTTGTTGTTAAACTTTGCTGGACGTTGTAAACAAGACTTGCCTTAAAAGTCCAGTCTCCAGCATTGAAGTGTTGAAACCAGCGTTTAGCAGCACATGTGATTGCTGTGCATTGCCCGTTTTTGCTAATTTTAGTAGTGTGCGGAGCCACATTCAGACTAAGAAATTGGATTTCAAAGCCGGAAGTAAAATAAATGAAGATTCGAAATTAAAACGATGTCTAGATAAGATGTTCAAAGGCTATGCACGTATTTAGAAAACTCACCACTCACTGTTCAGAAGGTTGCGGCTGATTTGCCCATTGTTCGACTTCGATGCTCTCTGATAAAGCATCAAAACTTACGTTATGCTTCATGAAGCAGTAGGATATTTGGGATATATGAAATAATTTAGGTTCTAAGGCAAAAGAAACCCCCATTACTAACCGAGTCTAGCTCGATTTTGCCTTCGCATTGTGACCGAATTGATGACTAAGCCTCATTCAGCTCTTTCTTGTATACGCACAGCTTCCACTAGGTGGTTGAAGCACTTGTAGAATTCTTTGATTTGCAAGACACTGAGTCTTACCACCGAGCAGTCATGAATTTGCCATAAAAGTGGGAGGAAATGATTGGAGTCTGAGGAAAAAACATTGACTAAGCATTTCTTGTTTTTGTTTAATAAAAAGGGATCACCTGTATCATCTGTCGTCCCGTTGATCGTCGAGTGACTCGAGCTGGTACCAGCAACTCTTCCATTTTTCCCTATCGCGTGCAAGAGTCGCCCAGTGAATCCTCCCTGCTCTAAGGATTCGCTGAGCGTCATATCTTTCCTTTATCGCTTTTGTGAAGAAATCGGACCAAAGGGTAAGTGGTCTTCGTTTAAAGTGCTTGGCGTCCCGAGGAATCCATTTGGTAACGGCTTTCGTCCAACGGTTGTCGTTGAAGCTCATCACGTGTCCGGCCACCTTATTTTTGATATCCTGGCGTGTGGGACGGCGTCTCTGATTTTCGATCGTTGACGTAGGTCGGAACTTCGGATTCTCTCTCTCATTTGCGAGATTCAGGACACTCCTAACATCGACCTTTCGACTACGCGTTCGATAACGCCAAGTGATCTTTCATCCTGCTTACGTAGCGACCACGTTTCTGCTGCATACGTTAGGACAGGAATAATTGTCGAGTTGAAAAGGTGGGCACGGAGTCGGATGTTTTTTGTCCTCTTCACTACATCTTCGATGCTCTCAAACGTTCCCCAAGCCGCCCGTTTCCTCCTGCTCAACTCTGGAGCTAGGTCGTTCATCATGTTTATTTCCCGACCTAGATAGACGTAACTGGAGCATTCGGAGATTGTCGTCCCGTTGAGCATGAATGGGGCACTCGAAACCCATCCGTTACTCATGAACATCGTTTGCGTTAGATTTAGTTGAAGACCAATCTTTCCGCAGGCGTTATTGAAATCGGTCAACATTCGATCCACTTGGCTGATGTTTGGTGTTATGAGAACGATATCGCCAGTAAAGCGAAGATGGCTTGATTGTCGACTGTCAATTTTCACTCCCACATCGTCCCATTCTGATGTTCAACTAAATCGCATGACGTTTTGTAGGGTGGCAGTGGATAGTTTTGGCGAAATTGTATTGCCTTGTCGAACTCCTCTTCTTACGTCAATGGTGATATTGTTGTAGAATGGAGATATTTTAGTCGTAAGATCTTTATAAAGCTCACGAAGGATCATTATGTACCGAGTAGGGACGCCCTGGTTATACAGAGCCTCTATTACCGCTTCTGTTTCCACTGGATCAAAGGCTTTCTTCAGATCGATAAAAGTGAGGCAGAGTTGTTGTTTGCCCTATCGCGAAACTGCTATGAGTCTTGCAAACGTGTGGATGTGGTCTATGGTACTAAATCCTCTTCGGAACCCTGCTTGTTCGCATGGCTGTCCTTCGTCCAGTGTTCTGTCAATCCTGTTTAGGGTGTATCGAGTCAAGAGTTTATAGACAACGCACACCAAGCAGATTGGGCAATAATTGCCTATGTCGTGAAGGTCTCCCTTTCTGAACAACAATAAGTTCTTGCTGGTTTTCCACTGAATAGGGGTCAAATAATAAATTACTCACAAGCAGCAAAACTGTACTGTTCTACTGGATGTCTGTGAGAGTGATCATATATCACAAAATATCAGCATTTCAACAGTTGTGCCATTCTACTCTTCTCGCTAGGCTGATACCGTACTGGTTCTATTCATAGCCATGTCTGCGGATGCTTATTCGAGGTGGAGCAATCCAGTGAAAGAAAGTGCCTCAACCAGAAATACTTCAAAACAGACATTGAATATCTAAGCTTATTTAGTGTAATGGATCGCGATGGTTTGGTGGGTTTGATTTTTGTTCCAAGTGAATTTATTATAATGCATGGCAATGGACCGAAATCAAATCCATAAACGGAAATTTTAGCAGTGTTTGAATAGAATTTCGATAACTTTTATACCAGTGCCGTTCTGAAGCAATCCCGCGATTTCCCACTGTAGCAAATATCACCTGTTCAACTCTGAGATTGGAATCCACTGTTCAAAACGCTTTTTAAAGAATGAAAAGGCTCTATCAGACATAAATTATTTTACTGAAAAGTACAAAAAAAACATTTAAAAGAGCGATTAGAAATGAAATTGTACAAAAAAGTAAACGTTTTACGAAATAAAAATTAACCTTTACATGATAATGGGCTTACGTAGGCCCCTACCGGATATTTTATATGTTGATTAAAAAATCAGGGAGGGACGCTAGAATGGCGCAGAGTAGGCCTTCGTATTAGAGCGCGATTGATAATTTTGTTGCTCATTGCCCACCCTCTTTATTAAGGTCTATCTATATTGATGTGAAGACATTCACATACGAATTCGAAGACGAAATCAAGCTCAGTTAATGAAACACGCACTTTATTCACATAATAACTGTTGCTGATTATGATGAAAATTTGCCATGAAAATTCAGAGAGGAACGTTAGAATGGTGCAGGGCAGACCTTTGTATTAGAACGCGATTGCTCATTTCAATAAACACTGCGGACATTTTTCTCAAAAAAAAATCTACCTGTAGCAATGTGAAGGCCTTCAAGTGCTAATTTTAAAGAGAAACCAGGCCCAACTGATGTAATACACATTTTATTAATTTAATAAGCGCTGATGGTTACGGTGAGAAAATATCCTTTATAAAGGCGATTCACTAAGTGGAAGACCATTTTTCTATCCTCTTCAAAATACTACAATATCATCTTTACGTAAAGCAATTCGATTTGCGGATGACCACTGTCCAAAAGTGAGTATTGGGTAAATAGCAATCAGTTGGTCGATACATCAGTGGAAGGTTCGTAGCTCCATGGCCTGTTCGGACTCACACTGCTCGGACTTTCAACGGACCTGCAAAGGGTACTCGTGATGGGTGACATTACAAAGAATGCTTTTTGTGTAAGACATTAGCAGCCGGTGATTATGTGACACATGATAAGTTTCATGAGTTGAAGTTAGACATGAAGCAGCCCCCTTAAATCTCTTCGGAACAGGGAACCACATAAGAGTGTAGCGCTTATGAAGGCTTACAGAAATGTGAATCTTCCATACTGATATCAGACACAACTTATTGAAAAAATGTTTGGTTTTTTGTTAGCTAATTTGGCAGGGAGCACTGGAGGACGGACTTTTCCTATGAAACGATATCATCACCAGTCAGCAACCATTCTGTGAGGAAAAACTCGCTGTCTGAGAAAATTTCATTTAAACGGTGCTCCGTAGAACTGGACTCTACACAGTCAGCAGGACCAACATGGAAAGTATAATGGCTGAGGACACTTGACTTGGATTAATCTAACCAACTCTAAAAAAGACGATGATGCAGAAACTTTAGCCGACTTATGTTTCTATTCAAGATCATGTGAGGTTACTTCTGATTATATATTATTCTTAGTTTTCAATCTCTGCGTTCATATCTAATGAGCTTTGTCAGCATTCATTGAATTCAGTCTAGTCCCTCGCACTCATCATCAACGAAGTTGCTTAGCTTTCGGAACGCCATTGATATAAGACTCGTTCAGGTTTCCAGCAATCCTAAGGAAGTCTTGCTAAAGCGTTTCCAATTGGATTGCAGGAAGTGAACTATTCAAGCAGATGTTTTACCAATTTACCGTCTTAGAAGAATGAAAGTTTTGGTTAGCCTGCTGTGGAGTAGATTTGACACAATCCTTATTGAAATCGTGGGTACACTGTTAAGAACATGTAATAAAAGCAACATTTTTTGTCTAAACGATCCTTAGTTTAGCAAAGCGTATAAAGGTATCGATGGTGCGAAAATAGGATTAGACCAAACTCTGCTTTATCAACATCTCCTTTTTACATTCATCGTACGCTTTTTATTCCTAACTTCTCTGAACAAAAGTTTGAGTACGTTCTCTTATCGTAGCATCGAACCAAACAACACCTATTTCCATAATGAAGGCACAAAGTGGATTGGTCACCATTCTTAAACACTTAAGTTAAGCTCTTGGAAAGTAGCTATACTACAATATGGTATCGTAAACCAAGTAGCAAAAATGTACTAGTCCATCACCTCTCCTCTCATCCATCACACATGAAGGAAGCACTCATCAAAAACATGTACCAAATGGCAATCAATGTGTGCAAAGAAGGAGAGAAGAGAAAAGAATCGCTAAATTTGGCACCGAATATAGTCATATCTAACGGCTATGACTACGATGTACCAGCCACTAGGGTCATTTCAAATAATAGGGTGAGACCTCCAGCCGAAAACATAAACAAAAGCCTAGGATCGCTTTCAAGTTGCCCTTTACATCAAACGAAGTTAGTTGCGTTATTGAGGTGTGCCTAAAAGAAGTGATCTTGAAAGTTTGGTAACAGTACTTGAATTCCCACCTCCCAATCCTACGCCGTCAACTGGTCCACAACGGTCTTTATGATTGGCTGTGTCACTCAGAAATTTATAAAATCTGCACCAACGGGAGGGAGGGATTGCATGAGTTTCGGTACAATATACAACAACATGTAATGCATGTGGGGAAGAGTATATTGGCAGAACGGGTATACCACTTCATCTGCGCATAAATGATCATCTAGATAGGAAAGCTAATGCCGAGAGAGCAAGTCTCTAAGTCTGCATAGGGCTCAAAGCACAACAATAATAATTTTGATGTATATCACGACTTTGGCTTGGAAATCCAAAACATCAAAGGACAAAATTCTCGAAGCGTACTGGATAAACGCCAAAAGCTCAAAAATGAACTGTATAGATGAGCGCGTCACTGCAACACGACGCCTGGCAACTGACATGCGCTTAGTTTTCTGGCTTGATCCAAGGCGAGGTGCTTACGCATCGATCGTACTGCCTACACATACAAATATCGAAAACAGTACGTCCAGGCTCTGAAGAAGGCGATGTCGCCTAAATGTCAGTCAGCAATCCGTACAGCGATCTATCAACAGCGATCAAAAACGACAACAACAATGTGGTCTACCAACCTCGAGCCAGCTAAAAGGCTAAGTTTCCTTATTTGATGACGCAATGTTTTTCTTAAATATTGATTTCCTTCCAGTGCATCTGATCATCTTCTATCCTACCACATGTATAGCTGGCCACGTATGATGTACAAAAGATGTTGATTAACGCCAAACACTTAATCTCCTACACTTTATTTCCATCGTTCCTGTGCTGTTTTAGATACGGATGAATGAATCGAGCGCCGGCAGCCACATAACCTTCACCTTGCTATCAAAATTCTGTATTCACAAAAATGAATCACTATTCAGTCGGTGCAGTTCAGTCAGCACCAATGAAGCATTTATGAGAAAGAGATTCACAGGTGATGTTGCGTCAATCACCCAGTGAACCTTCGGTGTACGCTTGAGTAAGAAATTACGGTTTGAAATTACAGCATGCGAAAAAACTGCACAGCTAAGCAGGACAAAATTTTAGAGCTTTTTTTATTTGCTCTTTGAGTCGAGCTTGGAAACGCACCGGAGTACCGAATTCGTATGGAGATTACAAGGACAGACTGTTCATTATCGATCAAACGTAAGAGATTGTCGCACATTCGTTTTCATCAAGTGTCATTGCCGATTTTTGAGTGTGTATCTGAGCTTTGAAATAACTAACTGTGGCTTACTGTTGTACCGACTCAATACTACTATCCTCCCACACAAGTCTAGTAGTACATGTCGACCCTGAGGAGAGAGATGTTTGGCAAATAGGGAAGCAGGTTAAACCACTTGTCTACTCAGAGGATCTCTAAAGCTTGCGGTACAGATAAAGACTTGTGTGAACTTATATCTATTCATAATCACGAAACATAGAAATTCAAAATTTTTGTGGCATAGACTCATAATTCGCCTGACAATTTAGCTCTTAAGAATTTACTAGCGAGACGATTCCCTGTTGACTGTATTCCGCTGACCAACTGTTTTTCTGAGAAACACTCATCTTTGAAATTTTGGAGCTGTATTAGACAGGGATGTAAATAGAGTTGTGAACTAACATTATTATCAGGACGATTTAGACACTCGTCATTTACAATGAGAGACTATCGATTTTCATCTTAGATAGTGCAGTACATCACAAAAATACCATTAATCAAGAAATCTACCTAGAAGAAGATGTTGTACAGGTGACTAGTACAAAGTTAGATTAAGTTCATTGGCACAATCATGGAGAAAGAAAAGTTCACCTTGATAGAAAGCTATGTAGCTTCTAGAAACTCGCTTCAGAAAAATTCTCGTGAGAGCTGTCAATAATTTTTCGGTAATTGATGCCTTTGAGGCACTTGGTAATCGATTCTATGATTACGCAGCCACCTGGAATTGCTCAGTCCAGGGGTTTTAAAACAGACGCCTCTTAATAACAAGAACAGTCCGTATGTATTTCCACACTGCTGTAAAATTGCTCTTTTATCGTCTACTGCACTGTATGCCTGTTTGCTAAACAACGTTTTATAGCGCTGTATAACTTGAAAAATTGTTTCACACGGGCTGCGCGCTTGCATTATTATCACGCTTATATTCCGCTGAATGAAAATCTGTTCATGGATTTCTAGTAGTCGCTTGATAGCATACATCTCGAGGAATTCGAAAATGTGTTTTTCTACGGAGAGCCTTTTTCAAATCGCTGTAGCTCATAAAGTTTTGCGCTTCATAGACATATATTTTTCGCAAGGCACACTATTCCCTCAGATTATAAGTAGAAATCGTTAGCGTAAATTCTACGACGCCAGCGTTGTGCTTGTTTTCTGGAAAAAGTCGCATCACTCCAGATTAGTAAAGCAGAATAAGTTCCACTTGTAGCCGTGGGACTGATGCGTAATCAATGGATAGCGCACGCGAACTTAAATGTGTAGTGCGACTCTTGCTACTGAATTTGGAATTTCTCTCCGCTTTCACTGGCAATCTAGATTATACATGTAGCCTTAGCACTCGAGGTTTTTTTACACGTGCATATGCTTTTCGCACTTAGGTTTGGGAGTATTACCGGGTTTATTCCGCAGCATGGAAAAAATGAAACGCCGAAGACTCAGAAAAGCTGAAAAAAGTCTCTTCCACAATTGTATTACGAAAGACTTAGCATTCTCCAATAAATCAATTGAAAATTTTTCAAACAATTATTAAAATCGGCACGATTGCGCGCATTGAGTGAAAAGACACTGTTAATTTTGCGGCTACAGCGCTAAAAAGAAGCCTTTACCTGGAAATCAAGCACGTTTTTGGATTCTCAAAAGTACTTTGGGTGGAAAACATATTGTACCCTGAATGATAAAGGAAGAAAAAGGCGTTTTTGAAAGCAAACATATACAACAGAACCTCGAAAGCTGGGCTTTCGAATGACTACAGACTCTACTACAAAAAAGTTCTTGTACACCGAAATAGCTCCCTTTACGATTCTCTGTAGGAAAACGAAAGAAGACTTTCATTACATCTATGTCCTATTAATTATACGAATATGACTCCGCCGCTTAATTATTTTTTGCTTTAGTAATAGAAGAAATAAAAATATGCAAATTCTTTTCTTTTGCTTGAAAGCGCCTTGAAAACTCTTTTCATTCATTTGCTTTTACATACAAAATATATCGCGCGGTTGTTTATATAGGACTTTGAAGATGAGAACTTTTTAACTAGAAATATTCAATTTGTGGGAAGCTTTCCTTTCACGTTCAGTTCAAGCAAAACCATCGCCGATGAAAAGGAAGACTGTTTTTCAACGAATACCAAAAATTGTTAAAATGTTGCTGTTAACTGTGTTCGGGTACTTTCTTAACCACGCTCGATATTTCAATATATCTGGTAATTATTCTTGAGTTCTTGAACCAAGATTTCATTTAGACCTTCATGGGCAACTTATGCGTGTCTCGGCTTGACAGCTTCGTCAGTTGGGCAGTACCCTTCGTCTCTATCAACTCTCTCGTGTGCCCCTATATCCGCCTATGGAGAGTAGGGGACGACGTACGACTTACACGTTTTTCATGTGAAATAAATCACTAGAACGGCAGTGTTTCACACTCGACATCTCTTGGCTGATATTTGGGAAACATTACCGTTCGTTCCGAGTGCCTCTGAAGACCAAGCTCAAAATTTCAATATTACTGAAAATTACTTTTGAACACTTTTACTGAGATCTATAAGCTGCACATAAAAGGCCTCATGACGTTTCGGCTAAAAAAAATTATCAGCGATTTAAGAATTTAGGAGTGGTCTCAAGAAAACACTCGAAATAAACGGCATAATGTTCATAAATACCATCCAAGGGCAATCGAATGTGAAACACTGTCGTTCTAGTGATTTCTTTCACTTGACAGCACGCGTAAATCGTGCGTTGTTGCCGACTCTATATAGGGGGATGCAGGAGCCCCGAGAGGATTGGCTAAAGACGAAAAGTACTGCTGAACTGACGAAGCTGTTAAAGCTGAAACACGTGTATTTAAGTTCATAAGCTGCTCATAAAAGACTACATGACATGTTATAATTATCAGATATATTGTTGCTTGTAATGGAAATTATATTTACTCAAACTCTTACATTATAATTTCTTGTATTGATTGAATATGTGAACCTAAAAGACGATGGAGTTATATTTGTGCACCTAATATATTGCGATAACAGGTATGAACTCCCAATACGTCGAATCATGGTTCTTTAAAAAAGGCGTTTTACCGATATTTAGATTGTTCGAAAGGTAATTTGCACAACAGGGTATATAAATATGTAGGTCAGTGAAATAGCGCCGTATCTCAGGCTAGTTTACGTGCTGTAGATATCTATTTCTGGAGTTCGAAATAAGCTTGGTTTCTCATTATTTTTGCACATAATATCGAGTATGACTAAGTATAGCACAGAAATGTTGGGAGCGCCGTGGCTGAGTGGCTGTGATGCTCATCACGGCGCATGTGGAGCCGAGCTACACCCCCCCCCCCTCTCCCCCCCACCTCCATTTTCTGACGGTCACCAACAACGCCCTATTGAACGCTTCAGTGAGGCTATTCTCAACATAGCAAGGAGACTCGCTCAACTAATATTCTACGAAGTTCAAGAAGAAGACGAAGAAAGAAGAGTTGAATGCCAGAAGCACTGAGATCCGCACAGCGAGGAAAAAGCACTGTGAAGTCGGATCAGTAAAGTGACAAAAAATATCAAAGAAGTACTCGAATTGACAAGGAAATTTAAGCATCTTTGTATCTTTTTGCTATCTCCACCATATTTTAGCTTAACGCAAAAAGACATTTGTCTTTTTGTTTGAAGAGTTTTAGTAGTCATTAGACGGCTTGAATCCTAAAAAATTTAGCAGTATATTTTATGCCCTCACAGTTGTGCTGTAACCGTGAGAATGTAATCACTTTTCATGCTTGAGCAGTTTTCGCTGTGCGGAGCGTTCTTCTGACTTTCAGTAGCCACCCAACTGCTCAAATTCTAAAGATATTCTAGGGGTCTGATGTTTCGGATGTTTCTCTTTCTGCGGAAGCTGGGAAGGTCAGCTGGCTTGTATATGCTCAATCTCTTACTTCAAGAGATGGACTTTCCAAGGCAGTGAGTGTCGAGCGGTGTGGACTACGCCTTCATAGAGAGCGCCCAATATGAATACATCTTATTATGCTCGAGACCTCTGATCTGAAATGTTTATCTGAGCATATTCCTTTCCACAATTTAACCACTAGCACATCGGCAAGTCCGGAAAGAGTTGGTCTAAGAGTAGTGCCTGCATCTGCGTACACCCATGATTTGCAGGGTGTGCAAAGGAGCAAGATCCATCACGAATAGCTGCTACAAGTTAATTAGCTCATTTCATATGAGCATTACGTTGCCTTGAACACCTTCCCATCTTTCATCGAAAAGCAGGATTCTGAGCGACAGCACATTTCTTGCACACTTATCGATTATCCTCCGCCTTTCGTACTATATTGTTCCTCTTCGCTCATTTTACTACTCAGGAGTCAGCATCTGTGACGAATGCCCTGCTTTCTCGTGTTATCGGCTTCGTCACCAATCTCCTCACCGTCAATGTTTCTTGAAAGCCGTTGAGCAGGATCCCGTAATAGTTTTATCTGCAGACATATCAGATTTCCTCAAATAAAATTGATCATTTGATCATACTCTTTCTCATTACTGCAACTAAAAGCTTCATAACTGTCAGTCATATTTTCACCTTTTTTCAGGTGATATGGAGGATATTCATGGGAAGTAACTGGACGGACAAGAAGGTTTCTGATGTGTTGATAGAGCTCCGAAAGCAACATGGAGATAGTCACATTGAAGTTATTTGTGGTGGTGGAAAGAAACGGGGTACAAAACAAGCTTTTACCCCTGACTACAAATGCAGGATGCGAGGAAATTTCTGATAATCTTGCATTTTGTTAGTTTTGTCATTTGCATAATGCTTTTAATTAATTTTGCTCGAACTTTTATCAAAAATAAGCTGAAGCTGCGCTGCTACAAAATCGCTCGTGTACACTTTACAGGCAAAAATATGAAAGAGAAACGGTTTAAAGGTCTCGCCGAATGATTGGCTTGATAGCTCATGCTCTTTTGTCGAAGGTGCTTTCACGGACGAAAAGATATTTATGGTTGAACCACTCCACAGTCACCAGAGTCAACATTAACATCTCAAGGGTCAGCAAAAGTCCGCAGTGGCACAGCCCATGCGCCCGAATTATTTTTCGATCTCTATGATAATCTGAGCCGGCATTTGCTCCACCGCATAGTTGCCGTTGGTCTTCATCAATAGAAACGTCGAAATCAACACAACCAGCATTAGCGGCATTTTTTAAGAAATTTCCTGGAGTCTTAGTCTACGGAACACTATGACGCCGACGATTTTAAACATGAGCAGGACTGGGCTCTTGCGCACTTGGACCTCTCGACGATTGTTATTTGTTAAAAGGTGTTCTTTTATAAATTTGAGGCTAGGATATCTGGCTGTCAAACTCGTCGAATATCCACCCTCTGGACCATGTTCCATGCTACAGGAGGTAGTCTCGGCTACTTGCTGCATTAGAGTAGACGCTCTTAAAACGACTTCGAAACGCGCGTGGGACGAAATTACGATGGAAGCGTTTGCGATCATCGCTGGAATTTTCGCAGGAGACTTCGGAAATGTATAGAACTTGCAGGAGGCAATTTTGAGAATTTATCAACAACTTCTTTGTTTACTATTATAGTTCTAGTCTCTTTCTGATAAGCGTAATCAATTATTCAATTCCATGAACTTGTTTGTTAATCCAGTACATTTTAACCGTTGAAATGTCTAAAAAAATATCAAATCTTATCCCCATAGTTTCGAAACCGCCGAACCGTCAACTCTCAGAATAAATGGCTTTAGAACTTAAACAGAGAAAAAATACGGAATCCAATGTTTTGGTCTAATTACCATATTATTAAATTTAACGGCAACATACTTTGTGGATTACAGTCACAGAGACAATAAGACACGAGTAAAACTTTGAACCTGGTGTTTTTCTGTTATGGACTTCAATCGCCATCAAACCTTTTGGGGCAGTGCGCACACATATGGCACCACTGAAGCTCTCGCTAGAGAAATATTAAGTTGATACAAAACAAATGGTAATTTATGTGTGTTCAAACTTGCCGTTACACGTTGGAATAAATTCTCGGGTAAATAAGGTTGTGTTGTAAATCATTTCAGTGCCCGTTTCTCGCTCTTTTATTCTGAGTTTATTTCAGACCGAGGAAAGGACATGCTGGTGCAAAAACACTATTGATTCAAATGGGCCAGTAAGGCAGCAGTGACAGTTTGCATCACCAACGATGCATTTTCTCCAGCAATCTGCCAAACATGCGGTGCAGTAAGAATTCAGAAAGCTTCGCAGAGACTGGCCTCTGAGGGTGACTGACGTAGGGGCCGATCACGGAAAGTTGGCAACGACCAACAAACTGAGAGTAACTATAGAAGATGATCCACTTCACACTACCGAAATGTTGCAGAAGAACTCAACGTTGACCAATGTACTGCTCTTCAATGAAAAGTGAAAATGGTTGGTACAACAGTAACTGAGATTTCATTACTGGCAGGCAGCAGCCAGACGTCGTTCGATGAACGCTTTTATGTTTAACGAATTGAGCTGCGAAGTTATGCCCATCCTTCGTATTCGCCGACCTCGCGCCTACCGGCTACTTCTTCTTCATACATCTCGACAACTTCTTGCAGGAAAAACGCTTACAAAATGAGCAGGATGCAGAAAATGCTTTCCAAGAGTTCGCCGAGTCCGGTGGCATCGATTTCTGTTCTGCACGAGTAAGAAATTTATTTGTCGTTAACACAGTGGCGCGCTGGTTGTGTACCTTTCCATTCTGTCTGATTAAGATTTGTTCTGGCCTCGTGTAATTGTCTGTTATAAGGCGACAAACGAAGAATCTTCCCCCTCCGCTGGACAAGAGCTTCCAAAGTTGGATAAGAGTGAATGCGAGTGCTGACTATCACTTCCGATCACTGGAGCACTTTCTGTGCCAGAAGAAGTTCCGGGACACCAGGCATTCGCGTCAAGAACTGAACTTTCTGAATACAAGGATGACGCGTTCTATGAGTAGGGAAATTATTTGTTGAATGAGAAAGTTGAGCAATTGCTATTGATTTTGACTAATAAATTTTGTGTTAATTACTCTAGTGTCAAAAATTATGGGAAGGCTTGACATTCTGTGCTTTCTTAAGCTTTGTGAATGTTCAAAAACAGATGTATCACTCACTAAATTCTAACAGTTTAGGTGGAAACGATCTATACTCAAATCGATTATCATTTTTTGAAGGAATAGTGGCATAAGAAGTGTAAAGGTTAGAGGTGCTCCACAATTCGTGTTGGCCCATGCCGCCACCTCGCTCCCAGTAATCACAAGGGCTTCGGTCTTTGTGGAATGGACAATACGCTATCAAACTTGTCTGGGAGGGTGGAACTATCGCATTTATGCACTGGAAAGCCATTCGGAGTCATTGGAAGAGTCACGTATCAATTTAGTCGTCTCCAACGATCCTTCATGGGCTCAAACGCACTGCTCATCTCTTAAGAATTGATTAAAACCGGAAGATTCATCTTTCACTTCTCTCAGTTCGTTGATCGGTGATGTTATTGATTATCACTGAGTGTGAGGTAGATTGATAAGATTAAATTTTCGTTTCTGCTTGACCTGGACACGAGCTTGATACATAAATCTGTCACGCTCACAAGGAACTCGAATAGTACGTCGTATCAATAGCACAGTATTAGTGAAAAAAATACATTGGTCAAATGGTTGACATCGTATAGTTACTTATCATAATGTTATGTTTGATGTCGAGGGTCGGTAGAGTAAGTGCTGGAGACACCTTTAACACACAGGATATGGCCTTCATTCGAAGCCATATTCTGGACTCACTATGTGCCCCATCCGTCGATAGTTGGCGACTTCAACACCAGATTTGTGTGTTATTTTCAAAACTCTGACTTGTAAACTGTGGCAACTGGAAATATTAATTAAGATGAGCTAACAAAGAAGCTCACAAAAGGAATGAAAGAAACTATCGACCCGCAGAAAAAAATAAAACTGCATTATGATAAAAGTAAGATATCTTATTATTATGTAAGATCACTATTATATTATAATCGTACCGCAAACAAAATTTTATGGGGGGTGGGGGAATAGTTTATTGATAGAATGGGGACATAAGAAGGCTTCGCTGAGTGAGATTGCTTTGTTTAAGCGGTACATCACCTCAGAAGTGTAGATTCACACATACATCGAGCACACACATAATCGGAACGACTGGCTGTTGTTAGCTGTTGTGAATATCCCGTCTTAAGAGATTACGAATACGTCGAAAATTTAGGTAACGAGTTCCACTTTTTTTTATTTATCTGCTTGGCTAACACTGCAACTCGCAAAATTTTTATTTAACTTATTTTTTAGTCCATTTATTTTTTCGAGCCGTTAAAGAGGTAATTGAGCCTAAATATCAAAATTTGGTTTGGTCATGGCCACTCAAGCAGTCTACGCCGAAGAACAAAAAAAAAAAAGACGACGTTGGCAGAACTTTCCTCGTCGTGCTAAACCACCAAAAACGAATGTTAAGTAGTCTAGGATACTACTTTTGCAGAATCTACTCAAACCTGTCAACTATTTCCTGAAAGAACACCAATTACAGAATGGGGGAAAATGAACTAGAATTAGTGCAGTATCAGACTATCAGAGAGCAAAAAATAATCAAAGAGCATAAATTCAAAGGGCTGCAATTCTGTTAATGCACTAATTCAAACGTGGATTACTGTTGTGCTTAAAGATATTAGAATCGGTTTTAATGACATTTGACAAGACGACATCAACCCACTTGTGTTGACAGACATTGGACATCGATAATCACTCAGAATTCTTTCTATGTGACTGCAACTTGCAGTGGCATGAAGTTATGGTATACCCAATAATAAGGAGTGCTGTGCAAAAATTTTTGCGTCTGCAGGGATTCGAACCCAGATCTCACTCT
>JAHQIW010004035.1:0-23937 GCA_019055375.1 Parelaphostrongylus tenuis | reverse complement strand
GTCTTCATATATGCATTTTCCTCTGGTTTACTGCGTGGACGTTCGCTACAATTAAGTCGTACCCGCATGTTGGTTTCTAATCTTTGTAGTAATCAATGCTTCCCAAGCACTTTGACACTTACTAACCCCAATTCGGCCACTTTTCTCTTTTATTTCGTTCCTGTCTTGCCTCAGATTTGGTTTTTTTTCGTTCCTCTGGGTTTTGGGTCGCAATGTCGTTCTACCCTACTTGCCCCTCCTTGCTCTTCTCCTTTGGCCCCTTCCTCTTTGTCGTGTCTCACCCTTTTGCCCCGCCCTCCCTTCCGCCCTCCTATTTGTCTTTCCTTTTTTTTTTTCCACTCTCATTGGCCTCCGTGCTCCTACTCCTTCGTGCCCGTTCTTCCTTTTTTTTACTCACGTAGCCGTGTCTTCTCGTTTGGTTCTCTCCTTTCTTCTTGTCTGTCCTTTCCTCCTTTTTCCTTCGTTTACGGCATCCTTTTTTTTGTGCCTTAGTGTCCGTTCTTTATCTCCCCCAGTTCTGCGTTGACTGCCCTCTCCCTCCTCCTCCCTCTCTTCCTATCCGTCCCTTCTCTATTTGTCTCGCCCTTCCTTGGCCCCTGTTCCTCTCTGGCCACCGTTCCTCTTTGCCCTTTTTGCCTTCTCTCCCTCATCACCCCGGGTAACTCCCCCAAACTGTGTAAGCGCCGTTCCCCTTTTCCTGATAACTATTATCGACAACGATAAATTTGTGAAGGTCGTTGCGTTCGTTCCTTTTAGTTTCTAACTTGCATACTCAATAACAAAGGACTTCCCCCTTGAGTTATGATTTGACCAAAGAATTCTCGCTCTTTAGTAATAATTGATTGCTGATACTCTTGATTCATTTCTGAATCCTTGGATTACTTTGGTAAAACATCCAAAGCTCTTCATCAAAGGGACTTCAAGGGTTTTACTTATCTATGACTGGTTACCGCAAGCGAGTTTGGTGACAATTTTCTGAGAGTGGAAGGTTAGAAGATTTTTCTGGCATGTCCACACCGTTTTATTCTTTTACTCTTGGAATGGATGGAAATGAAAGTGGTTGGGAAGTGGCATAATTCGAGAAAAATGTAATGAAAGAAACAAAAGAAAAATGTGGACTGATTTGCTTCGTTTAACTTAAGGAGTATGGGAATATCTTCTAAGCTTATCTTTGCTTATCCACGGACTATTAAGCTTATCTTGGTAGTAATTATGCATAAATTACTTAAATAAACGAATTTTTGTCAAAGAAAAGTGGCATTTCTTTTTCCTGTCGTTGTTTAGTGCTTGAATTTCTCCTTAATACGTATAGTGAGATTGTGGGTTTCACGGAGAAGGGATTCTGCGTAATTGTAATCGTGACGACAGTTGTAGTGGACATGAATAGAGCTATATCACGATCAGTGTTTAGACAGAGTGATTTTGTGATGACGCACTGTTGTTGCGAAGCTGTTGATATTGCTGATCACGTACTCCAAAGAAAGCATTATTTTCTATAAAGTAAACAATTATTTCTACGAATGATTTTTCCTTATCATTAGAAATCATAGCTGTCTTGGTCGGCGCACGAGGTTGTTCCTAGGATTGACATAAGAGACAAGAAATGGCAAAAAATTCGCCTTCAGATTCGAATACAAGCTCGACGACACGCTCATGTTTTCAATTCAACTGCGATCACTTCGCGTCGAAATGCACTCATTAATTTGTCTGGTCAGGAAGTTGTTTCAGTTTTGCATTTATAATAGCTCATTGGCTTCCATGTGGATATATCAAGCAAGAATTAATCCAGATGCCCAAAATTATGCCAAAAATTTTTCCAGTGTTTTCAAAGTGACAATAACGCAATAGTGTGGTAATACTATTCTTACTCTTTTACATACCATCAGGTTGCTACTACTTCAAATTTACGTATCTGTCATTGTGCAGGTTTTCTGATCAAGAAAAAACTTGTATAATAACGTTGTCAACAAGAATGAAACCCCTTATAAGGCTCTTTATGATGAGGAGGTAACAAATAAAAACCGATCTCGTTTGCTGGAAAGAACTTTTCATAGTAGTGATAGTAACCATTCGAAAGCTGAGACTTGAGGCTACAGTTCCACTTCGGCTGCTTTTTTAAAATACCCATTTATAACACTGTAGCATCCAGATCAAAAATTATGTTTCACATCAGCTTTTTGCCTTTATTTTTATCACGCGTATAAATCGATGAGAGCCGGAAAGCATATCAATGTTGAGGAAGATTTTCGCAGTATCTTAGTTAATCGCTTAATCTAGAGTTTCTTCCCAAAACGGAAGAAAAATTCCCAGTTGAATAACAAAATATCAATCGTCTTGTTTCTCCCCGCCTTTGCCACGCTCCCTACAACGGCCCTCGCCTTTGCCGAATAGCCTGCAAACGGCGTTATCAAAAAAGTAAAACTCTACCTTATTTTCTCTGCTAAACCATATTTCCAAAAAATAAACACATTACCAAAATCAGAAAACATTACAATATTGAATGATTACTAGAAGTTTGAAGAAAAACTCTATCCAGCGAGGTTTAAAGCACAAATCAAACGATCAAAGGAGATCAAAAGATCAAAAAGGCTTTTTGAAAAGCAAACACATTTTTGAGTTTTTTGAAGTTCGTGCTATAGTTTGAGTACTAGCAAAAACACGTGGTTTTATGAAACACGATTAATTTCGAACGTTTCACAGCGTTATAAAGGGGTGTTGAAAAAAAATGGAAACGTGGGTCTGTAGCCTCAAGTCTCAACTTTCGAATTTCTACAACTATTAACACTCCTGTAAGGAATTCTTCTTCAACGAATAAGATCGATTTTCGTTTGTCCCTCCTTAATCAGAAAGGTCCTCACACATCATTAACAAGCATTGATCAACCTGTTTGTCGCCTGCTATCTATGAGCTCTTTGCTTGGACCATTCACAGTAGGACTAACAGAACACTGGATGAAGGACAGCTGTGTGAGCTAGCAGGGTCTCGAAAACGAGTCAGTACGATGAAAAACATTCACGCAGCAACGAACTTGCTTTATACAATGAAGCAAAATACGGCGTACTTTACTTCTAATTTTTATCTATTAGAAGTAAGGCTTGAACTTTAAGAGAGGAATGGTCATGAAATTTTTTGACAATCAACAAAGCTCTGCTTGCACACTATGAGCCGTCCCTGGCTGAAAGTCACATTTACAATCACAATATTCCATAAAGTAGTGACACTATCATTAATTGATACAATAAAGAACAAGAAAAGATAGTACTACCTCTTGAAATTCTTTGGATGGAACTATGACTGGATGACATCAAAAGAAATGTCGATGCACGACAGCCATGTTGCTCTGTTTAAATAATGTTATCGTAATTAGAGCATCAAGTTCATCTTTACGAAACCAATTCTGATCGATTTTGGCTTTGCACGAAGAAGTTTGTTCAGAGATGAATCTACACAAAATGGAATTTGTAAACGAGGATTCGTTTCTAGAGCGATCTTCAGTTTCCACCGAACTAAGCTCTTTGAAAAAACCTATGCGTATCTGGATTCTGAAGCCAATTTGATATTCGACGTGACTCCATGATCGGACAGAGTTCCAGTCGGAAAAAATTAGGAAACCTTCGTGGATATATTAGAGAAGTCAATGAACGACAGTATCTGCATCGTATCGCATAGAAAGACTGAAAGATATGTATAATCTGGAATATAACTTGCAGTATCGACAGCATTAATGAGCTAAACGTCTAGTACCATGAAGGTGCCGTCCGACGACGATTACTAATAGTAAGGAGCAGCACAATATTCGTAAATATAACGAAAATCGGCAAAACAAGCACGTGATGCATTCTAGTTACAGTCGATGATTAGTAGCTAATAGTGCTCAAGTCTCATGGAATGTTTAGTGCACAGTAAAAAGCAAAACACTTTATGATCACGTTTCTTCAAGAGGATTTTGAAAAATTGTCTCCCGTTAGTGCCGAATGCGAGCCGAACTTACAGAGCTACTCTTGCGCGCGAGAGGCACAAATGAAGACTTTGTCTGATTTTCCCGCCATCCGTCATTCAGCATCCCCTAAGATGATCAATGATATACTTGCACAATATTAACAACAATAGTTTATAATAGTGGCAGAAATATGACAATAATGGTTGATCAACGACAGTAGTAATAATATTAATATGTCATGATAGCGAAGGCAAGTGACAGAGCAAAAGCCTCAACATATCAGAAAAAAATGAGAAAATTTTAGCCTATAAAAACAGCGATGAAAGGACAGCTACGATGCAAAATAAGTGCGAGCGATCGAGGATGTCTGAAAAAAACGACGAAGATTCAGGTAATGATAAAATATACTGCTGTAATAGATATCTCTGGACTTTGTTTATTTTTGTTTAAATAGATTTTTGAGCGAGCAGAGAACATAGATTCTATTTTATTCCGCAAAAGTCAGACGTACGCGCGCACAATCACATTTTTTTCTGGTTTACTGCTTGCATAACATTTTATCCAGTTTTCTTGATTTGGGATGCCAGCAAAGAAAAGGGCCGCGTTGTTAACCTTCTACTGCAGCATTTTTATTCACTGTTAAGAACTCATTCCAATCTTAACTCACTCACGACTGTCGTTTGTCTTGCTCCTGGACCACATGGAGTGAATAAAATTTTTAAAAATGTTTTGCAAATATCAGTGAAATCAAGTTGAGCAATCTGACTATGATATACGAGTTCGGTTTGTTTTAGGGCGACACTTCAACCAGATATTTTTTTCAAAGTAGTCCATGTACTAATTACTAACAGTCTACCCAAAATTGAAGGTTTGGCTGATTAAATTGGCATCAAACTACATTTGTCAAGAGAATCGATCGGTTCCTCAAGCGAGTTACAATTACTACCTTATGATGCGAAAAATTTCAACAAATAGTGCCACTAGGTTATTTTCATTCGTCATCTGCTTACTTCTTGATTGCCTAGAAACTCGCTCGAGTGGTTCAGTGAATCGCCTGAAGGACACAAAAACACTATTTTCTCCCTCCAATATCGTGATAGAGTTTTGCCAAACTAACAATTGTGTTTCAGACGTATAACGTGCTTGATCAAAGTGTTCTACATGTTGGTGTGTGCTCCTTTCAACTTTTCACGTTGGTTGTACTACCAGTATCTAATTCTCTGTGATGTGGTTCAAAATTCTGAAGTTATACATTTTATTCTTGGTGTGATTCTTCCAAGCATTCATGCCTCATATGATGGTTAAATAAATTCAAATTTTATAGCAATATCCGAATATCTTTGTCGTTTTCGAATAAGTTAGATATAATAATCAACCGTTTCTCACCCATAAAATGTGGCTTATTGCTCAGAAACTGAAGATCTAAGTGGCTGCGCTAGGTCGGTTAGCTAATAATGGTATTCATTGCTGACTTTTACAACATCTATTGCCATTGTTTTCGCATGGCACTGCATTGTTAATGCATTCCGAAGGATTTGGGAGAAGTTACCTTGTGATATAATGTATATTTTATTAATGCAACACATTTAGATGTTCTTGAGAGTAGTAGAGATTCAAGAAAAATAATTTATATTGTCCTAGCTTTCGCTAATTGCTAGAAACTACTTGGCACTGTAAAGACCACTACCATTTTGTGCGTCATAGTTTACAGAAGAAAGAGCCGTAAATAATCATTTATAATGAGCTTGAAATATAGAAACGGGAGCATGATAATGAACAACACAATAGTGAGAAGAAGAAAGGATAATCCTGAATACGTCAGTTACTGATGTGACCCAGTCCTAACGTCCTCCAAAGACGCTCAATAAACTTCAGTAGCGTTTAATGAAACAATGAGATTTTGAGAGAGGAAATTGGTCGAAAAAGAAAGAGAAGTCCAGGACCTGCTCAGGTCCCTTAGAGATACCATTGAAGCCTGTTTATGTGCACCTATTTGATGAGTCAGTTCTTTCAACATTCTCCAGTAAGCTGCTATATGAGAAGAGAGAGGAAAAAGAATGAGACATGAGCTGATGTCTCATCTGCATCAGAAAGTTGCGAGCTGTGCATTTATACAGCGACTTCCAAAACTTAGTCAGCGTCCTGGATATTGAACGGATTTTTGCAGCTTATGTGGCGAAAAAGCATGACGTGATTGAGAGTCGTGAAGCAGCCGACCAGTGAAGGCTGAGGCTCACTTGGCGCTTGAGCAATGGGTCAATCAATACGTTGGGAACCGCGTTGATTTTTTGCGCGCCACGTGCGAGAACGCGCGGTGAGCATACGGCGTCACAATGATAATGTGGCACTTCCCCAATGTAATTTAGATTTTTAGCGTTACTAAGTGACTAAAGTGACTTTAGCCGTCAATGGAAGAAAAACTATGATGGAAGACACTTCAATAAGACTATTTTTGTGTTGAAACATGCTAAAAATATCGTAAAACAACGAACTATTGGCCAAAAATGATACTGCACATTGCAATCAAATGCCATTTCACCGATAATTCGTAGAAACTCTATAATACTAGGCCTTCTCATAAAACTTGACATTAGAGCAATAAACTCTAAATTTGTTTACCGGAAGTTTCACCATTGCTCAACAACACTATTCAAAGTATGCTCCCTCAGTCTGAAAATATTTCTGCCATCTCTCAGGCAACATATCAATGCCGCTTTGTGCAGAATTTATTGAGCTTTCATTTTGTAGCAAATTTGCTCATACTTGCCTCATCATGGCGAATATCAGCAAGCAACCGAAACGCTGTTCACCTGGACACAAATCCTTGAGCCTTTCCACAATTGATGTTCTCAAAGGTAATTTGCAAATCGCGTTCTAATACGTACTCGTAAAGCAACAAACTGCGAAAAGGCTCGTTGAGTGGCCATGATGCGGCGAGTATGGATAACTTTGCATTCAAATGAAAGCTCGGAAAATTCAACACAAAGCAGCATCGCTTTCTTGCCTCAGAGATGGCAGAAGTGTTCAGGCCGAGGAGCGTCTTCGAATATTGTTGTTAGGCAATTTTCATCATTTCTGGCCAATAAATTTGGTGTTTATTGCTCAAGTGCCAAAATTCATGAGAAGTCCTAATATTAGTGGGCCTTAGGAGTTGTGTTTTCTATAAAGTTGCAGAAGAGACTTTGCACTAATGTCTCATAAAAAAAAACTTTTCATAAACCTACTTATACTATTATATGATTAATACTTCATCATTGGAATCTGGA
This sequence comes from Parelaphostrongylus tenuis, assembly GCA_019055375.1. Taxonomy (NCBI): domain Eukaryota; kingdom Metazoa; phylum Nematoda; class Chromadorea; order Rhabditida; family Metastrongylidae; genus Parelaphostrongylus; species Parelaphostrongylus tenuis. The sequence continues at coordinate 16,731 of JAHQIW010004035.1, read as the reverse complement.
AATAATGCCGTCATATTTTTGAAAGACCACATTTTTGTAAGAGGAAGTCCGATGTTTACGAAAAAATTATATTTTGAACTCTTATGGAGCCATTTTATGCTTTTTATCTATATTCATCCATATTTCGTTTATGTATAGCATTTACTTTTTTGTCAAGAGTAGTTCACTTTTATTCATTGCTACAATTAATCACTAACCAAAATATTATCATAGAATAATCGTTTATGCTATCATTTTGTACTTCCGCAATGAAATATTACAAATTTTTCAGCTTAGATATGTTTCCATTATGTTCTCATTCTCTCATAGTCATCATTGTGATTGAGGATTACATCACAATGAATGGTTTACCGAGAAATAATGCCGCACACTGTATGAGATGCTGCTTTAAAAATAACTCTTTTTTCAAATTTTCATTATTAGTGTACCTCATGATTTAATACCTTCATAGAAATATGCAGCATGCAAAAAAAGTTTCAAAAATTGTATATTTGGTTGATTTTAGCATCAATATAATGTTTTTGATTGATAATAATAATTTTACTGAACTCGCAGTTTGATATTGGTTCACAATGTGCTTTATTTATTTGTCCTTTTCAGTTCTGCTTAAGTTATAAATCGTCAAAATAAATGTATCGCAGTAGTTGAGTGGAGTGGCACAAGACTTGAATCAAAATGGCCGACAATATTGTAATAACTGGTTTCAAACCAGAAAGTGTCTACAGAACGGTGATACGTTTTTAAAATACTGGAGGGGATTGAGGACCGTCATTGAAAAGGTTGTCAAATCAGCTCGTCTACTCCAGAATACATTGAGAATATATAGAGACTACTATGGTATCTGTCTGTCCATTTTTTTGTCGGATAAGCAATTAGATGCTTGCCTAAGGATATGCCAGAAACAAACGGCAAGCGACCTAATCAAATAATCCGCCCACTTCGGGACAAGTACAAGAACATTCAACATCTAAAGTTCGTCCAGCCATCATGTTCGTTTCCTCGTCTTCCAATTAGCATAGATTCGTTTCATATCTTATATCTTTGCCAATGTAAAAGCTCTTTCGCCTCCCTAGTACTTTTAGAGTTTCAGTTATTCACCTATCCTTCTCATGTCCATAGTTTACCCCTTCTATATTTATTTTGTAAAGTAGCAAGCAAGTGTTAGCTTATCGCTCTTATGTTCACAACTTCCTTAGATGCCGGCTGCCTATTTATGCTCTTCTGTACTTTTCAAGCACGTAAAAATTGAACGTTGAAATGCGAAATCTTACGACAACAATACCTTCAGCTGTATGATTCGCACGAGCTTATGAATTGACTTGATGTTGAAATTCTTCCACGTCAATCACGGCTTAGTGTGTAATTTCTCTGTTCATATATCAATATTTCAGTGCCGTTATTCATGTTTTAATTATTGATATAAACGTTTGATTATTCAAATATGAATTATGCAATTCGTACAGGAGATTCGTTTCCACTTCAACGAAATCCGGAGTGTTCGATACGTGAAATGCAAAGAAGTCCGGAATCAGAGAGTGGAGCGTTCGAAACATTGTCGAAAGCTGAAGCTGCGCAACTACAAGATCGCTCTTGTTTACCTACTTAAGAAAAAGGAAAAAAAACTGATTCCAAAGGCTCGGTAAATGGTTCATTTAGAAGCTGATGCTCATTTGTCTAAGGTGTTTTTCACGGGTAAGGGAATACTCACTCTCGAACCACTCCAAAATCGCCAGAATCGACGTCAACTTCCGACGAAGAATCAACAGATGTCCGCAGTAGCAAAAATCGTTAGCCACAGTCACTCTCAGGCTCTGTGATGGCCTGGGTCCGCATCTGCGCCACCGGAGATGACGCACATTTTCAACAGAAACGTCAAAATCAGCGCTGGCAGCTATCAGCACAAATTTTACAGAGTGTACTGGAGCCATGGAGTGCTCAAAACTTTGGCACTAACTAATTTATGCCTCAGCAGAGCTGGGCTCCTGCGCTTTTGGCTCGCGCAACGTCTGCCATCTGCCAAGAGCTGTTTTCAGGCTCTTGGGGCAAGGACAACTAATGGATCAAACTGTGTGGTCCATACTGGAGAAGAAATTTTGGCTGCTCACTACACTAGCGAAGACTCCCTTAAAACGGCTTTGACAGGCGCTTGAGACGAAATAACTGTGGAAATATGAATGAGCAGAGATGGAAATTTTTGCAAGTGACTTTTTGAATATATAGAGGGCAAAGATAGAGATTTTGAAAATTTATTACAAACCTTTTCCTTGTTGTTATAGTTGTTGATAAAATGAAGCTAATCATTTCTTCAGTTGAACGAATTAATTGTTTTTTTTTTATCGTTAGAATATGTGAAGAAGAGTAATCGGAGCTTTTCCTCGCCCCTGTGGAGCAGACGCTGTTTTATTCTTCTATAGCTGTGATCAATTTTATCTCGTATATTGCGCTTTGAACATTATCAAGGGAGCTTTTATCACTGGACATGAGCACAAATTCAGGTGTTCTATGCACTTCCTTGCCAAATATGCAGCTTTCGTTCCAAAAGGATGAGCCTCTAGGACAACTGAGCCTTCTTTTTACTAGGAATACGTTTATAGAAATCTCTTCAACCATAGTAAAGCCCTCGACGTCGATCAATCCATAAAAGATGCGCCATGCATTTGTCCTCAAATTTTCGCCACGTTTAAAATAATTGAATGCATATCCGAACTTAACTGACCTGCGGTGGCCTACCGCTGTATCGAGTCAGTGCTGCTTTTCCTCCTAGACAAGTCTGGTACCAGTCACCGACCCAGGAAGGATGTAAAGCATAGCCATGAGCGCGAAATCCAACCACTGACCTTGTGTGCAACAGAGAGCACCTCTGATCACTGCGCCACATGTGCTCTATAGTCTTACATTTTACCATATATTTGTCCTTCACCTGTATCACCTGTCGCCCCGTTATTTGTCTAGTGACACAAGCGGGTACCAGCAAACACTTCCATTCTCCCTATAGCGTGCAAGAGTAGCCCATTGGGTCCTGACCGCCCCAGGAATTCGCTGAGCATCGTATCTTTCTTCTTTGCCTTCTGTAAGGAAATCGGACCAACGGGTCGGTGCTCTTGCTGTAGTGCGCTTGATATCACGCGGGATCCAGTAGGTAAGGGCTTTCGTCCATCGTTTGTCGTTGAATCGCATCACGTATCCGGCATACGTTATTTTAGATATCCTGGAGTGTAGAACGGCGTTTCCGATCCTCTATCTTTGACGTAGGTTGGAACTTTGGATCCTTTCTCTCATTTGCAAGATGCGTCTTGGTCTTATAATTGGCAAAGCTTCGCTGGGTTTTGCGAATGCTCCTCCCACCCTCTGCAGCTTCTGCCATAGCTGTTGCTCTTTCCGCTTTGAGATCTTCTTTTGACGCTTCGCCGCAGCGTTTCGCAAGTTCCGACTCAAGGTTTCGGTTGCCTGTAGATCATAAATTCCACATTGACGTATCAGCTCGAGTGTCCGTGAAGACAAGTGTCTTTTCGTGACTTTACGACTCCCGGCTTCCAGAGCACTAACGTAAAGATATTCAACATGCTAATCGTATTCTTCGTCGATGTTGTCGACAACGGTATCTTCCTAAGAGCCGACTAATGATTTGGATACATCCCAGTTTATAGTAGTTCTAGGACTTCGTTTTTTGAACTTAGCGGCTTTCCCTCCTTTACGAGACAAATGAAACGTTGCGCAAAAGAGAGAACGGTCTGATCCCGTTTAGAACTTAGAAACTAGAGCGACATCGGTTAGGCAAAACCTTCGATTTGCTAAGATCTGGTCTATTATGCAATGGTATTCTCCATTGGGAAACCCCATGCCCATTGTTGAGAGTCAGTCTTTTGGATATGTGAGTTACCATGGATTGTTTGGTTCGTCATGATAAACTTAGATAGTCTCTCACCCTGTTCATTCCAATTCAGTCCGTGAGCCCTGATTTGACGTTCTTCAGACGTTCTTCTATTCTCAGTTTATGCGTTAGAATCTTCAACAATGATTTTGAAGGAAGTATGGCCTTCTCTGAAGATTCTTTCGAGAATTGCATAGAACGCTTCACTTCATCTTGGTCATAGCTTGATGATGGTGCGTAAGCAAGGAAGATGGTCAAAGCCAACATTGTACCACATAGTTTCAACCGTAACCGTCCGATACGGTTTGTTAGTTGTTCAAATGAATCAATGTTCACGGTCAAATTCGATTTGACTTGGACGTCAATGCCGCCGACACCTTTGCTATCTCATGTTCCAAGAAACAGTTCTTCTCCGGTGTCATTAACAGCGTGAAAAGGGTAGCATCTTCTCGTCTTAGTTAGGTCAATGACGTCGCACCTTGATTTTTCTTGCTTGATTCAATAGACCTTCTACAGTGGATTCGTCAGCAAGTCTTCGTGCATTATAGGCGCAGATCGTCATTTTAGTCCGTTTCCATTTTGACAGCCTAGTTCGGCACTACGATTTTAGCAGTCTCTCCGTACGGTCCTACGCAGCGCCGTCGTACCGGGGGATTTTTCGGGGTCAGGAAAATAGAGCCCATAATTATTGCTGTTTCTAGCATTTTGTTATCTATCATATAGCTTGCTAGGTTTCAAACGTGCGGATGGATACTCATGAGTAGCTTGCCAGTCTCTTTCGGAGGATCGGGAGGCTTATTTGTTAGAGGAGACTCCTGACCGCCTCCCATTTACTTCTCAGTCCCTTGTTTGCAGGATTTTGGCCGACTTGACTCGTAGAAACAGAGTTTTGTCAAATCGGCGCTGCAAAAACGGGGGGCTTATCCCCTGAATCCATTTGCGCCTCTAGGAAGCGCACGGATGCTTTTGGCTTGCGTTGAGTTCTCCTTTCCACCATTTGGGGACGGGCCAATGCCCTCGCGACTAACCGGCCGGGATCTCTCAGAAAGGGAAATCCGTGGATATTTGTCCTTACCATACAAAATTTAGATTTTACTATATAATATCGTAAAAGTTGCTATGAGACTGAATCAAGTTCTGAGTACTCCGAAAGCAAGACGTAATTTTTTCGCGCTGTCAGACCATGATGTTGGAGTCTTTTCGTAAACCAGATTCATTGTCGATATTAGCAATTTCAAGCTATTTGATGATTACTGTAGTTATATCTGCTTAGATAAAAAGGCAAGGGACACGAACACGTACCACAGTAGGGCGATTGCATTCAACACAAGTTTATTATGGAAGTGGATATTTTCAAAGGAACTTGGTATTCACTTGATTGAAATTGCGGTTACAGAATTTCTTCCTATAATATTCAACGTCTTTATAGCAACAAAGTTCGCTTAACATCAAATTTTACGATCCCTGTGGACAATTGTGGCCCCATCATTTTCGAACTTGTCGTAGTCTCATTAAGCAATTTCCGTTGCACTTTTACTAATCATTCAAAGACTTAAGTTTTTGATTGCTGCGCGATGTAATCGTTTTTGAAAAGAGCTTTTAATAATGCTGTAGCGTTTAAAATAAAACTATGTTTACATAGCAGCCCCCTTTTACTCTGACTTATCTGGAAGCAATAAAGGCTTATAAACGTGTAGAGAAAACCCTATAGTTTCAAAGTTGTACGTTTTATATGGACTTTCTTTGAAGATAGTGAAAAATCCCAAGTTAAATAACAGATCGCGCTCCACATGTGCATTGCATCTGTATTATCTATCAATCGCGGGTCATTGGTCCACAGTCAACACACAATAGCCGAGAAAAAAATGCGCCGCTTATGTGAAGCTTAATCATATGTTTTCTGCTACACTGCAGTGGAACTACTCTTGTTAAAAATGAGTATAGCACTGGAATAGCTGAAAGATAGGCTATCGAATGGTTACTTATAATTCATGGAAACAGTTCTGTGCTGCAGGAAATATGTCTGCCTGAATCACAAATGTTCTCTTTCTGCTATAGCGTTAGAAGAAGGCCTTTTAGTTTTTTTTAGATTGAGAGGAGACAAATGAGAAACCGATGTCATTTGCTGAAGAGGAACTCTTTATAAGAGTTTTATAAACTATTCGAAAGTTGAGACTTGGAACTGCATCCCATTTTCGCCGAATTTTCAAAGCACTCCTTTATACCACTGTGATCCAGATCAATAATTACAATTCATACTCGCCTTTCGCCTTCATTTTCAATACGCGCATAATTCACTGAAAGCAGAGAAGCATATCAATCTGTAAAGGACTTTTCGTAGTATCTTAGGCGACCGTTTTTTTTATGGAGTTTCTTTCAGAGCGAAAGAAAAATTCCGAATTGAATAACAATATGTCGATTGTCTCGCCTCGCCGCGCCCTTGCTATGTCCTCTATCATGGCCGTCGCCTCGTCAAATTATCGGTGTACAACGCAGCCAAAAATGTAGAACTTGATCCTATTTTTTCTACTATGCCGTGTTTCCAGAAAATAGGCACATCGCTAGAATCAGGAAACATTACGCTTTCAGATAATTGCTAATAGCCTAGAAAAGGCGGTCTATACGACGAGGTTTGAAGCACAAATCAAAAGACCGGAGGAAAGCAAGAGATCAAAGAAGCTTTTTGGAACGCAAACACATCTCTAAGTTCTTTGGGACCTATGCTATAGTTCTAGTACTAGCACTCTGAGGGAGAATTTTTGTTCAGCGAAAGACAAGAGAGATAAGCAAAAAAAAAACGCGTAATTTTATGAAACATGATGTTATTTTAAATGCTACAGCAAGGGTTAATTTGGAAAACCGGCAACGTGGGGCTGTAATCTGAAACCTCAGCTTTTGAATGGTCACTAGTATTTCTCTGAAAAGTTCCTCTACTGCAAATGAGATCGGTTTTCATTTGCTTCCTCCTAACCAGAAAGAATTGGCTTTTTCAAAATTTGGCTATTTAACGCAGTAGCCAGAGATTCGAATGATTAAGAAAAGTGCACTGGAATTCCCTTGATGGATCCCAACTTTTTACTAGCGGTAATCTTGCTATATGACATCGTAGAAATCCGCTGTGAAGTTAAAACAAAGGACTCCTAGAGCGAAAGTTACCTTTTCCTGTTACCAGAATAAGCTATGGAAGTGTTTTCCGAAACTAGGCTAAGCACTGAGTTTTCAAGTTTTCGGGCTATTGAATGATTACTAATGGTCAGATGAAAAAGCTCTGCCGAGCGAAGAAGGAAAGGACACTCGAAACACTTCCCACACAATGCGGCTTCATTCCATTCAGTTCTTAATGAATAGTGTGAATTTTCAAGAAAAAATTGAGCTGTTTTTCGCTGAAAGTATGTTCTAATGAGTTCCTTCAGTAACAATTTATTCCTTTGTAGCCACAAAAGTTGCTTAATGTCAATATTCCACCATATGATAGCGAAAATTCCTCTGTGGAGTTGAAAAAAATGAACACCGACTGCAAAACGTTACCTTTTATTGGTTAGTTAAACTTAGTAAGAAAGTCTAACTACAAATCAGTTCCAGTATCAAAATCGGCATTTCTCAAGCTATCCGTCGACTATAGAGACATTGATGGAGGAAAGGAACTATGCAGTTGTAAAGATGCCTGATAGTTATTTCTGAGCCATGCATGTGGTCTGTTTTGAGCACTTATGCAGTTCAATACACGTGATTCGGCCTTACAGCCTCGTCAGTTTGTGGTGCCTTTTTGGCTGAACCAACCCCTCTTGCGGGCGAGTACCCTTACATTGAGAAGTCGACGACAAACGTTCTACAGGCGCCGATAGGTGATAAAATTACCAAATGGGCAGTGTTGTACACTTGATTGCTCTTGGCTGCTACACTATTCGTTCAAAGTGTTTCCTTAGACCACGCTTGAGTGTAATATAATTCACGATATCCAGCTGAAAGCAGTCGAGTGTACTGTACTGCTCATTGGGTGATTTTGTGACGTATCGTCACATATAAAACGTTCGTCGTCGACTTTTCCATGTAAGCAGGTTCGTCTCTACGAGGGAATGGTCCAGCCAAAAGGCACCGCCCATTTGACGACGTTGCAAGTTCGTAACACGTGCAAGGCACTATGTGGGTGCTAATAACAGACCAAATGCATAATTGAAAAAGAACTGCTAGGTACATTGGAATTTGAACGTTTTTTTAAAGGAACACTCGGAACGAAAGGTATGACAAGTGCAATCAAATGTTGTATGATACTTGGAAATCTGTTCGTTTTCAAAAAGGGTCCTTCCATGTTGGAAATTAGGATATATTTCGATATATGGTGTTCTTTATACTAAAAAAACCTGAAAGTAAAAGCAGCTTTAAAAGCGGAAATTATTTTATTTGACCACCTATTGCGGTGCCATGATGTTTCAATAAACTCAATGATGTAGAGTGGTATGCAAAACGTTTGCGTCAGCAGAGATTCAAACCCAGATCTTACTCAAGAGTAAGATGTGGGTTCGAAGCCCGGGTGGCGCAGACGTTTTTGCACACCACTCTACATCATGGAGTTATAAAAGCTTTCTGTGATATTTCATCGTTTAGTAGGGGTAATATCTTCTTAAACCTAGATTTACATGACGATTTCCCACATTTGCAATGCTGCGTGTGCGTGCATTGTGAAAATGACATTGTGCATTGTGACTACAATTTTACGGTCACAGCACAATTATGAGGTCATTCCGAAACATAAAAGATACAAACCATCCAATGACTATAAAAACTCTTCATATAAATTGAAAAACGCTTTTTATCGAGAAGGTAAAATGAGTTGGAGATAACGGAAAAATACTTCATTTTCTTTTTCTCCACGAGTACTTCTTTGATATTTTTTGTCACTTTACTGATACGACTTCATAGTGTTTTTTTCCTCGCTGTGCGGATCTCAGTGCTTCTAGCATTCAATTCTTTTTTTTCATCTTCTTTTGAACGTCGTAGAGTATTAGTTAAGCGAGTCTCCTTGCTATCTTGAGAATAGCCTGGCTGAAGCGTTCCATAGGGCATTGTTGCTGACAGTCAGAGAATGGAGGGGGGGGGGGAAGGAGCTCGGCTCCACATGGGCAGTGATAAGCATCACAGCCACTCAGCCACGGCGCTCCCAACATTCCTGTACTATACTTAGTCATATTCGATATTATGTGCAGAGATAACGAGAAACCAAGCTTATTTTGAACTCCAGAGATAGATATCTACAGCATGTAAATTAGCCTGAGAACGACGCGATTTCACTGACCTACATACACATATACGCTGTTATGCAAATTACCTTTCGAACTATCTAAATGTCGGTAAAACGGCCTTTTTAAAGAGCCATGATTTGACGTATTGGGAGTTCATACCTGTCATCGCAATATATTAAGTGCACAAATATAACTCCATCGTTTTTTAGGTTCAAATATTCAATCAATACAAAAAATTGTCATGCTAGAGTTCGAGTAAATTTAATTTTCATTACCTGCAATAATGTATCTGATAGCTATCCTTGAGCCAACATGCCATGTGGTCTTTTATAGGCAGCTTATGGATTCAAATACACGTGTTTCAGCCTTAACAGCTTCGTCAGTTCAGCAGTACTTTTCGTCTTTAGCCATTCCTCTCGGGGCTCCTGCATCCCCCTATATAGAGTCGGCGACAACGCACGATTTGCGCGTGCTGTCAAGTGAAAGAAATCACTAGAACGACAGTGTTTCACATTCGATTGCCCTTGGGTGGTATTTATGATTGATTATACCGTTTATTTCGAGTGTTTTCTTAAGACCATTCTTAAAAATCTTAAATCGCTGATAATTATTTTTTAGCCAAAACGTCATGAGGCCTTTTATGAGCAGCTTATAGATCTCACTAAACGTGTTCAAAAGTAATTTTCAGTAATATTGAAATTTTGAGCTTGCTCTTAAGAAGCATTCAGAACGAACGGTATAATATTTCATAAATATCAGCCAATAAAAGTCGAGTGTGAAACACTGCCGTTCTAGCGATTTATTTCACTTGACGGTACGTGTAAGTCGTACGTCGTCGCCTGCTCTCCATAGGCGGATATAGGGGCACACGAGAGAGTTGGTAGAGACGAAGAGTACTGCCCAACTGACGAAGCTGTCAAGCCGAGACACGTATAAGTTGCCCATAAAGGTCCACATGAAATGTTGGTTCAAGAACTCAAGAGCAATTACCAGATATATTGAAATATCGAGCGTGGTTAAGAAAGTACCCGAAAGAACAGTTAACAACAACATTTTCCCAATTTTTGGTACTCGTTGAAAAGTCGCCATCTTCAAATTCTTGTAGAAACCATCACGCGAAATATTTTGTGTATAAAAGCAAATGAATAAAAAGAGTTTTCAACGCACTTCCGAGCAAAAGGAAAGAATTTGCACATTTTTTTCTCCTATTACTAAGGCAAAAATAATTAGCGGAGGAATCATATTCGTATAATTGAGAGTACATAGAAGTAATGAATGTTCTCTTCCGTTTTCCAACAGAGATTCGTAAAGGGAGCTATTTCTGTGGACAAGGACCTTTTTGCAGTAGTGTCAGTAGCATTCACAAGCCCAGATTTCGAGGTTCTGCTGTATATGCTTGCTTTCGAAAACGCATTCTTCTCCCTTCATCATTTAGAGTATGATATGTTTTCCACCCAAAGCATCTCTGCGAATCCATAGACGTGCTTGAATTTTAGGTAAAGACTTCCTTTCAAAGTTGTAGCTGCAAAATTATCTGTGTGTTTTACACGCGTTGCGCGTGATCGCACGGGTTTTTTAAATTGTCTAAAAATTTTTTAGTCATTCATTGGAGAATGCTAGGTCCTTTGTAATACATTTGTAAAAAAAAAACTTTTTCCGCCGTTCCGCGTCTTGGGCGTTCCATTTTTTCCATGCTGCAGAATGAGCCCGGTATTACTTTTAAACTTAAGTGCAAAAAGCATATGCACGTGTAGAGAAATTGCTCGAGTGCTAAAGCTACATGTATTATCTAGGCTGCCAGTAAAAGCGGAGAAAAATTCCAAATTCAATAGCAAGAATCGCACTACACATGTGAGTTCGCGTGCGCTATCGATTGATTAGGCATCAGTCCCACGGCTACAAGTGAAATTTATTTTGCTTTACTAAACTGGAGTGGTGCGACTTTTTTTCAGAAAACAAGCACAACGCTGGCGTAGTAGAATTTACGCTGACGATTTCCTACTTATAATCTGAGGGAATAGTGTGCCTTGCGAAAAATATTTGTTTATGAAACACAAAACTTTATGAACTACAGCGCTTTGAAAAAGGCTCTCCGAAAAAAAAAACACATTTTTAAAATTCATCGAGATGTATGCTATCGAGCAACTACAAGGAAGCTATGAGAAGAGTTTTATTTAGCAGAATATAAGCGTGATAATAATGCAAGCGCAGCCCGTGTGAAATATAATTTTTTAAGTTATGCAGCGCTATAAAAACGTTGTTTAGCAAACAGGCACACAGTGCAGTAGACGATAAAAGAGCAATTCTACAACTGTGTGAAAATGCATACGCACTGTTCTTGTTATTAAGAAGTGTCTATTTTAGATCCTCTGGAATGAGCAATTCCAGATGGCCGAGTAATCGTAGAATCGATTACCATGTGCCTTAAAGGCATCAATTACCAAAAAATTATTGACAGCTCTCACGGGAAATTTTCTGAAGCAAGTTTCTAGAAGCTACATAGTTTTCTATCAAGTTGGACTTTTCCTTCTACATGATTGCTGCCAATGAACTTAACCCAACTTTGTACCAGTCACCTTTACAACATCTTCTTCTAGATAGATTTCTTGATTAATGGTATTTTTGTGTTATACTGCACTAGCTAAAATGGAAATCGATAGTCTCTCATCGTAAATGACGAGTATCAAAATCGACCTCATAATAATGTTAGTTCACAACTCTATTTACATCCCTATCTAGTACAGCTCCAAAATCTCAAAGATGAGTGTTTCTCAGAAAAGCAGTTGATGAGCGGAATACAGTCAACAGGGAACCGTCTCGTGAATGAATTCTTAGGAGCTAAATTGCCAGGCGCATGACGAGTCTATGGCACAGATTTATAGTTTCTGTTTTTGTGATTATGAATAGATACAAGTTTACACAAGAAGTTATCTGTACCGCAAGCTTTAGAGATCCTCTGAGTAGACAAGTGGTTTAACCTGCTTCCCTATTTGCCAAACCATCTCTCTCCTCAGGGTCGACATATACTACTAGACCTGTGTGGGAGGATAGTAGTATTGAGTCGGTACAACAGTAAGCCACAGTTAGTTATTTCAAAGCCCAGATACACACTCAATGATCGGCAATGACACTTGATGAGAACGAATGTGCGACCATCTCTTACGTTTGATCGATAATGAACAATCTGCCCTTGTAATCTTCATACTACTACCGGTGCGTTTCCAAGCTTGACTCAAAGCGCAAATAAAAAAAAAAGCTTCAAAATTTTGTCCTGCTTAGCTGTGTTCGCATGCTGTCATTTCAAACCGTAATTTCTTACTCGAAGCGTACAGCGAAGGTTCATTATGTGATTGACGCAACATCACTAGCAAGGTAAGATTATGTGGCTGCCAGCGCTCGATTTATTCACCCGTATCTAGATCAATACAAGAACGATGAAATAAAGGGTAGGAGATTAAGTGTTCGACATTAATCAACATCTTTTGTACATCATACGTGGCCAGCTATACATGTGGTAGGATAGAAGATGATCAGATGCACTGGAAGGAAATCAATATTTAAGAAAAACATTGCGTCATCAAATAAGGATTCTTAGCCTTTTAGCTGGCTCGAGGTTGGTAGACCACATTGTTGTTGTCGTTTTTGATCGCTGTTGATAGATCGCTGTACGGATTGCTGACTGACGTTTAGGCGACATCGCCTTCTTCAGAGCCTGGACGTACTGTTTTCAATATTTGTATGTGCAGGTAATATGATCGGTGCGTAAGCACCTCCCCTTGGATCAAGCCAGAAAACTAAGCGCATGTCAGTTGCCAGGCGTCGTGTTGCAGTGACGCGCTCATCTATACGGTTCATTTTTGGGTTTTTAGCGATTACCCAAAACGCTTCGAGAATTTTGTCCTTTGATATTTTGGATTCCCGAGCCAGGGTCGTGATAGTTACATCAAAATTATTATTGTTATGCTTTGAGCCCTATGTCGACCTAGAGACTTGCTCTCTCGGCATTAGCTTTCCCATCTAGATGATCATTTATGCGCAGATGTGTTCTACCCGTTTCGCCAATATACTCTTCTCCACATGCATTACATGTTATTGAATTCATTGTACCGAAACTCATGCAAACCCCCTCCCTTTCGTTGGTGCAGGTTTTATAAAATTCTGACTGACACAACCAATCATAAAGACCGTTGTGGAGCAGTTGATGGCCCAGGGTTGGGAGGTGGGAGTTCAAGTACTGTTACCAAACTTTCAAGACCACTTCTTTGAGGCACATCTTATTAGCGCAACTAACTTCATTTGATATAAAGGGCAACTTGAAAGCGATCTTATTAAGGTGCAAGGGTCTTGTTTTTGCATTCGGTCTGGGGCTGACCCTATTATTTGAAATGACCCTAGTGGCTGGTACATCGTAGTCATAGCCGTTAGATATGACTACATTCGGTGCCAAATTCAGCGATTCTTTTCTCTTCTCTCTTTCTTTGCACACACTGATAGCCATTTGGTACATGTTTTTGATGAGTGCTTCCTTCATGTGTGATGGATGAGAGGAGAGGTGATGGACTAGTACATTTTTGTTACTTGGTTTACGGTACCATATTGTAGTATAGCTACTTTCCAAGAGTTTAACTTAAGTGTTTAAGAATGGTGACCAATACCCTTTGTGCCTACAATATGGAAATAGGTGTTGTTTGATTCGATGCTACGATAAGAGAACGTACTCAAACTTGTGTTCAGAGCAGTTAGGAATAAAAAGCGCACGATGAATGTAAAAAGGAGATGTCGATAAAGCAGAGTTTGGTCTAAGCCTATTTTCGCACCATGGATACGTTTATACGCTTTGCTAAACTAAGGATCGTTTAGACAAAAAATGTTGCTTTTATTACATGTTCTTAGCAGTATACCAACGATTTCAATAAGGATTGTGTCAAATCTACTCCACAGCAGGCTAACCAAAGCTTTCATTCCTCTAAGACGGTAAATTGGTAAAACATCTGCTTGAATAGTTCACTTCCTGCAATCCAATTGGAAACGCTTTAGCAAGGCCTCCTTAGGATTGCTGGAAAACCTGAACGAGTCTTATATCAATGGCGTTCCGAAAGCTAAGGAACTTCGTTGATGATGAGTGCGAGGGACTAGACTGAATTCAATAAATGCTGACAAAGCTCGTTAGATTTGAACGCAGATATTGAAAACTAAGAATAATATTTAATCAGAAGTAACCTCACATGATCTTGAATAGAAACATAAGTCGGCTAAAGTTTCTACATCATCGTCTTTTTTAGAGTTGGTTAGATTAATCCAAGTTAAGTGTCCTCAGCCATTATACTTTCCATGTTGGTCCTGCTGACTGTGTAGAGTCCAGTTCTACGGAGCACCGTTTGAATGAAATTTTCTCAACCAGGGATGTTTTCCCTTACAGGATGGTTGCTGACTGGTGATGATATCGTTTCATAGGAAAAGTCCGTCCTCCAGTGCTCCCTGCCAGATTAGCTAACAAAAAACAAAACATTTTTTCAATAAGTTGTGTCTGATATCAGTATGGAAGATTCACATTTCTGTAAGCCTTCATAAGCGCTACACTCTTATGTGGTTCCCTATTCCGAAGAGATTTAAGGGGGCTGCTTCATGTCTAACTTCAACTCATGAAACTTATCATGTGTCACATAATCACCGGCTGCTAATGTCTTATACAAGAAACATTCTTTGTAATGTCACCCATCACGAGTACCCTTTGCAGGTCCGTTGAAAGTCCGAGCAGTGTGAGTCCGAACAGGTCATGGATCTACGAACCTTCCACTGATGTATCGACCAACTGATTGCTATTTACCCAATACTCACTTTTGGACAGTGGTCCTCCGCAAATCGAATTGCTTTACGTAAAGATGATATTGTAGTATTTTGAAGAGGATAGTAAGATGGCAGCGGTTATTGAATGAATAAATGTATATTACATCAATTGCGCTTAGTTTCTTTTTGAAATTAGCACTTGAAGGCCTTCACATTGCTACAGGTAGATATGTTTTGGACCGAAAGTCGGCAGTGTTTATTAATTGAACAATTCCGCCCTGCACCATTCTAACTTTTCTCTCTGAATTTTTATGGCAATTTTTCATCATAATCAGCAACGGTTATTATGTGAATAAAGTGCGTGTTGCATTAACTGAGCTTGATTTCGTCTCAGAATTCGTATGTGAAGGTCTTCACATCGATATAGCTAGATATTATAGAAAGCGGCCGGCAATGTTCATCAAAATTAAAAATTGCGTTTTAATACAAAGATCTGCTTTGCGCTATTCTAACGTCCCTCTCTGAATTTTCGATCAACATATAAAGTGTCCGGTAGTGCCCTGCATACGCCCGTTATCATCTAATGGCTAGTTTTTATTTCGCAGAACGTTTACTTTTCTGTACTCTTTCATTTCTGACCACTCTTTTGAATGTTTTTTTTTTCTGAACTTTTTGCAGCAAAATAATTTATGTCCGATAGAGTCTCTTCATTCTTTGAAAAGCGTTTTGAACAATGCGTTCCAATCTCAGATGGACAGTGATACTTGCTATAGTGGGAAATCGTAGGGCTTCAGGACGGCAGTGATATAAAAGTCATCGAAATTCTATTCAAAGGCTGCTAAAATTTCCGTTTATAGACGTGATTTCGGTCCATTTCCATGCATTTTAATGAATTCACATGAAACAAAAATCAAATCCACCGAACCATCGCGATGCAATACACTATATAAGCTTAGATATTCAGTGTTTGTTTCGAAGCATTTTTGGTTGAGACACTTTTTCTTTCATTAGATTGCTCCACCTCGAATAAGCATCCGTAGACATGGCTTTGAATAGAACCAGAACGGTATCAGCCTAGCGAGGAGAGTAGAATGGTACAACTATTGAAATGCTGATATTTTATGGTATATAATCACTCTCACAGACATCCAGTAGAACAATACAGTTTTGCTGCTTGTGAGTAATTTATTATTTGACAGGCCAAACGATGGCTGACAAGCAGCTAACGTGAGTGGGAGAGAGACCACTCGATGCTCCCTCATCTAGGATTCTTCAAGTTAAACACAGCAACGAGTGAGAGAGAGCACTTTTCGCTCAGGTATCTGTAGTTGTGAATTTACTAAAATAGTACTAACTATTGGGTTGGCAAGAAATTTTCTGGGTTTTTTTGTTTTTTTTCTACAAGTTTATCCCGTTTTATTAAACAGATAAAAACAAGAAATGCTTAGTCAATGTTTTTCCCTCAAACTTAAATCATTTCCTACCACTTTTGCGGCAATTTCATGACTGCTCGGTGGTAAGACTCAGTGTCTTGCATATCAAAGAATTTTACAAGTGCTTCAACCACCTAGTGGAAGCTCTGCGTATTCAAGAAAGAGCTGAATGAGGCTTACTCATCAATTCGGTCACAGTGCGGAGGCAAAATCGGGCTAGATTCGGTTAGTGATGGGGTTTCTCTTGCCTTAGAACCCAATTTATCTCGTATATTCTAGATAAACTACTGCTCCATGAAGCATAACTATAGTTTTGATGCTTTGTCAGAGAACATCGAGATTGAAGAATGGGCAAATCAGCCGCAACCTTTCGAACAGTGAGTGACGAGGTTCCTTTCTG
>JAHQIW010004034.1:0-31571 GCA_019055375.1 Parelaphostrongylus tenuis | reverse complement strand
CACTACAAAAACACACTCACCGCATAAATACTCTAGGTCATTCAGTTATTCGTGGAAGACCTGCCAGCTAAAGTAAGTGCGTAGTGAGACTGTGCTCTGCACAGGAAGTGAATATAAGATTGAGGTATGGTGCGAGGTCACGCGTTCTTACGAGGCACTTTTCTTTGCGGTTCATTTTTGGGCCGTTACTATCTATCCAAAATGCCTGCAAAGTTTTACGAGCGGATCTTTTTGACTTCTGTACAAGGATCGTGAATCTGACGTCAGAACCTTCCCCTTTATGCTTCTGATTCTCATGAATGCCTAGTGGAGCTTTTGGGCCGGAGTTACGTTTCCCAGCTAGGTGCTTATTTACGCGGATGCAGAGTGATCTATGCACTTTGCCAATGTATTCATCTCCTCATGGTTCGCAAGTAGTCATGTAAATTGTAACAGATCTCATGCAGTCGCTGTCTCTGCCGTTTGGGCAAACATTGCTGTTATTGTTTTCGCAGAGGGGGTCATATAGTCGGTTGCGAGCTAATTGGCGCGTTGGTGACTTCGAGGGTATTTCAACTATTGCTATCAAGTTATCCTAACCTGAATCTTTTTGGGCAGCGCTCAAGAACTGCACTTACTTCGTTAAAGATTGAGGACAAAACAAATGGAACTTTAACCTCGCCAAGATTTCCATTTGGGGGTGCCGAATATCCTGTGATAGTAACCTGAGGAGCATCCATCGTGCTGTAGCTATTACAGATGGCTATTTTACGCGTCAAGCTTAGAGACTCTACCTTATGTTCTTTCCTGTGCACACACTAACACCTGTTCGGAACATGTTTTTCACAAGTGCGCATTTTGTGTTCTGCGGATGGGAATATAGGTAAAGAACTTGTTTTCTATGTTAGGCTATAGGTACCATTTTGTGTGGTAGGGGTTCTTTGAGAGGTTGACTTGAACGCTTATAAATGTCAGCCAGTTAGACTTAGGCTTTTTACGGGTAAATTTTATGTACTACTCTGACTCGCTATTCAGCAACTCAGAACATTTGCCTATCTCCTCTTGCGATGTGCAGACGACAAGGCAATTATTTATATCTTTATACTTATAGTAGAGCAACGGCAATAAATAGATTATTGGAGTTTCTACTTATGACATAAAAGCGAAAGCAAGGGCCATACCTAGTCGTTTTCACATTGTCAGCCTCTGAGCTGCCGAAAATAATTCTCGGACCATCTGAAGAATGAGCAATTTAGGCACTCTTTTAAGAGTGCCATAGTCTGCCGAATGGTGAGTCATTTTTGACTTGCAATTCAATTAGGTAAAGTGCTAAAGTAATCCTATGCAAACAGTTCGAAAGCCTTTTGAACAAGTCGTGTAGACCAGATTCATTAACAAAACATCACAACACCGTTAACGGAAGCCTAAGAGTCAATCTAACATCAATAATGTGCCGGACCAATCAATGGTCACCGTGTTGGGAAGCATGACTCTCGCCAATAATGCGCGTTCACTCTTAGAAGTGGGCTCAAGTTTCTCCCATGCGCAACCCATTTCTAAGGAAACTCTGTGTAGGATTGCGTGTGTTTTTGCAAGAACTTTAACGAACATCGAAATATGAGGGCAATACCAACACCAAATTTTCCTCGAGCGTTCTACAAGCAGCAAAACCTTAGTTACATGGTAGATTTCGATTTTCGCATATTTTCAAACGAAACTCTTTGACTTCTAAGCACTACAGCGAAAAATGTTTAGTTTCAACTAACATCAGCGCAGAAAAGCGGCATGCGACAGATACGGAAACTAATAAATTCCAAGACAACTAGACTATCAGTTAGTGGCAAGGGAGGAGAGTTTGTAGCATATCCTAATCATTTAGATATTGCTATAACGACAAAACATCCTGAAAACACCAGACTTCATAGTCCATCATCTGATAAGGAATTCCAAAAACAATATTGAAAACAGAACAAACAATGGGTAAAAATAGCAAGTTCGGCAGGTCAAAACCTTCCGGTATCTCTCAACTAAAACTTAGTCCACCATCATGTCACGTCTTATACTTACTTATTATAACTAATAAGTTCGTATTTATAATCTTATGTCCACTAGCTCATCAAATTCCAAAGTTAGACCCATCACTAGCTGTGTATGAGGGTCAATTGATAGGATAACGTGGCTTACAAACCTAATACTAGTTCAATTACTAGAGCACATTCTAGCCATCTCATTGGTACCCAAATATCTCTATACAATCTATGTACGCGTCTCAAACAACGCGTACGTAATAGAATCTTTCGACGTAGCCGCCCTTTATACAAACATGTCGAATGGGTCCGCAATGCAAGCCCTATAAAAGCTTCCAAAGGAGCATAAGAGGGCCACAAACATGTATGGCTTCACAGTTCGGCAGGTTATGGTTCTCTTAAAAAAGTGGCCTAAACTGTTCACTGTTAGAAGGTCCGAGAACTGTTTTGCCCAAATCAGATGGCCGCAATTGGGGCAACGACTAGCGCCAATACTTAAAACAGCCTTTATTTTTAAAGTGGAGAGCCAATTTATCGATTTCCGGCCGCTACTGTAGTGTAGGTATATGGACGATTGTTGTCGTCTGCTCAACCTATAACGAGATTGACAATTGTTTTGAGTTGTTGAATAGTCGGTCAGAGTACATAAAGTGCAACCCGTGAGAAACCGAAAGCAAAATGCCTCCTATTTCTAAACGTTCAAGTCAACCTCTCCAAGAACTCCTACAACATAAATAGGACCAAAACAAAGCAACACAAACATCTTGTTTATTACCTTTTATCTCATCCATCACATAAAAACGCGCGCATCTAAAAAAACATATTTTAAACAGCTACCAATATGTGCACAGGAAGAGAACAAAGGGTAGAATCTTCAAGAGTGTTACGAAAAATAGCCATCTCTTATGGCTACGATACTAGAGGAGCTTCTCAGATCAGATTGAGAAAAATCTGTAATCCAAAACGACAAGCCTGGCTAAGATAAGGTTTCTTTCCTCCTGTCTTTCATCTCTAACGAGGCAAGTACAGCTATTAAGCACAGCCCATGAAAAGCAGGTTTGGGTAATTCGGTAGCAATAGTTGAAATACCCCAAAGGCACAAAAATGCCAATAAGTTCTTAATCGACTATATGACCGCCTCTGCGAAACCAATAAGTGCAAAGTTTGCGCAAACGGCAGAGATGACCACTGCAAGAGATCGGGTACAAGTTACCGATTCACTTACAAGGAATGAGGGAATGAATATATCGGTGAAACGGGTAGGCCTACTCCTTCGTGTAAAAACGCACCTAGTTGAATTACGCGACTCCGATCCCAAAATCCCAGCAGTCACGCGCATCGGCCAAAATTATGCAGGAGTAAAGTTCGGCGTCAAATTCACGATCCTCGTAAGGGAATTAAAAACATCTGCGCGTAAAACTATAGAAGCTTTTTAGATATATAATAAATTCCCAGAAAACCGAAAAGAGCAGTTTCTTGTAATCACGCGGGACCTTGGATCATAACTCAGACTGATCTTTTTGGCCTGAGATAGGCACAGCCCATTGATGCACTGAGCATAAGCGGTTGGTTTTTCAATGAATGATTGATAGACCTACAACATCAAAATGGTGAGTGTTTTATTATGAAGCTTTGACTACGCAATCAAAAATTTGTCTCCTACGCTTTCTACTTGTGTTGTATAGGTTTTGGCTTAGTGGCATGTGGATCAATTTGATCATTCCAGGCTCTGAAGAAGGCGACCCGCCGAAAACGTTAGCCACCTCGAATAATATTGATGCTGCATTCAAGCGGCAGTGTAGAATTGTGGAATTTAAATGTAATCTTCTTTCATATTCTACAGTATTCCGTGATGATCCTCTGAAAATGCCATGTATCTTAACAAAATCCTCGAGATTTGGGCTATCTAAAGACTAATAAAATTTTAGTGAAAAGCCATATCAAAATCCCAGCGGAGCTAATGAAGGTAATTGAGTGCGGAACATAGTTTTATTACAGCTGTTAAAACGTAACAAAATTCCTTTTTAAAAATTGAACATATTATTGTCGTCAAAGATATTTAAGTATCTAAATAATTACCGATATCTATAAGAAAAAGTTTTGCCCATCGAGAAAGGCCTCCAAACAATCGTATACCTCAAACGGACAAGTCGTCTATTAGGAGTTAAGCGAGCTTCTTCTGGGTGGAAATGGTGATGTCCTCCACTGTCTTGATAGACTTTGTTAAAGAAGTAGAGTCCCCGGTAGCACTTCACACAGACACAGTTAGGAACGTCTCTTAGCCATGTGAGGCGGTAGACCATTAAGAGGGAATTCATAATCAAATCACTAAATCCAATGTTACAACTGTGCTGACTTATCGCAAGGGACCAAATGCTTGCATAAACATGCTTAACAACTCCATAAGGCCAAATCCTTGAATGGAGCTCTAACAAAAGCGACGTTACCTAATAATAATGTCAAAATGGTAAACAGAAATTCCTACTATAGTAGGTGATATATGCGAAGCACTTTTTCCATTAACTCGTTGTACAAGAGCTTTTCATAGAAGTGTTTGCAGTCAGTCGAAAGCTCAAATCTCGAGGAACTTCGTTGCATGCTCCTTTTTTACGGCCTCTTTGTAACGCTGTAGTACCTGCTATATAGTAGGAAAGTGGGAACACAATGATAAAACGAGGCAGAGTGACGTGTTCTCTAGGCCATTTACAGTCGATTTCACGCGACTGTCATTAATTATATGATATAGACAGATTTCTTCAAGGCTGTAAACCATGATTTATATCTTCTATAAAAGACCTTCGAGCTTCGCAGAGGTTTTCTATATTAATGGCTAACACACTTTTCAGCTGTCTTTCCCGTTTTGAGAATATATCGATTTTTCTAAAATGAGGTTTTAAAACAGCCCATTAGAAGACAATATCTGATAATCCCTTTGTACTCCACGTTTACCAAATTTGAGGTTAAAGATGAGGTATATGAGGTCCTCGTTAAAGTCATCGTCACTTCTATCACATCACCGGTCAACGACTGAGTGTTTCGCATATAACATAACAAAGTCCTGAGACGTCAATCTTGCTGCCTATTTTTTGATGTTTCAGTGAGATACAATGTACTGGAGTAATACAACAAGGATCATGCCTTCATTCGTAATCATCAACGAACGTGTTAGGAGATTTAACCGTCTAGTCAGAGTTCGCTTTCGCGTGTTATGTCATGCCATGCCATGTAACTTGTCCTATAACAATCTTCACAAGGCAATAGAAAGTTAGGACGAAAATATGCACAGCACAGGTTATAGCTAGAATTTGTATAAACGCTAAGCTGGTTGTTAATGATAATGGCTAACGCCCAGTTGCATAAGATTATGTTCTTATATTCGTATGTGATGTTGAATACCATCAGCGAGTCTTTGTGATCCTGTCTAATCTCTCACTGAAGGCTGCTCTGCTGAGTCAGGAAACTATGCTTATGAAGCTTTTGACCACAGAGAGCAAGTGGAATATTTTAGAGATTCCTTGGAAAAACATGATGCAGAAGGAATAGACAGTGGATAAAACTTAAAACATTGGGATTTTGGTAGCGACTTCAGTTTGATTATGTTCACTCCCGACTTGTGTTCCTCGAACCAATTCCGTTGACTGGCGATGGTTTATAGAACTGATAGTGTATTACATGATTGGACAAATGAAACGAACAGCCTTGGATGGTGTGGCAAACATCATATGAGGGTCCGATATGCACCATCGTAGGTTAATGTGCATCTTAAATTAGAAGTTTTCTGATATCTCATCGCCATCATGGTTGTACCTCACATCGTTCAATGCATGATTAGGAAAGTGGCAGTTCAATAGTGAAATAATAGAACTCCTTTTCATTCAGTGACTTATAGCTGTGCTATGATATTATAGATATATTCACTGATGTAAAGTGATGTGCAAATTTTTGGGTCATTTGGGACTCGAGCCCCATTATACCGTACCCGTACGCCGCGTGCTCGAACCGCCGCACTATCGGCGTCTGTTTTGACATCACTCTTTTTAGGCTATGTCTCGTAGCGTCGAGTGGTGTCAAAACCAGGGGTGGCTATCTGTCAGCAACCAGCGGTCAATTTGGCTACTCCGGATAGGGTGAAATGTGGATTCGAGTCCCGGCTGGCGCAAAAGTTTTGCACACCATTGCGTTAATGGGTTTAGTTATGAAGAAGTTCTTGGTTCAGTCTTCCTCCCAGGCTAACCAAGTCCCTCACCTTTCTGAGATCGCCAAGTTCTTATTACACATTTCTGGGAAAGTATGAACACTGACGTAGTTCACTGATGATCCTACACATATAAATTTGGAAGCCATGTATTGTAATCTGTCCCTTTGCGGTGATTAGTCAAAGGGAATGCATGGCACATCCACACGCTTTGATAAACAGTGAATAAGTTATTCTTTAACCATTTGAGGAATTTTCTTCACCATGTGCTAGCGCTTTGATTTCGCATTGATTCTGTGACGGCTTTCTTTTTCGCAATATCGAAGGACTTTTTCAAGTTTGCGATAGTAGAACATAGCAACATCATTTACTCTCAATATCAATGAATATTTTTTCTGAATTCTCTCAAACTTGCATATTACAGTTAGTACCTTTGCAATGGATGTTTGTTTTAGTGGATATCTTTCGTATGTTGTTTTTCAAATCATTTAGATTCTACTAACAACAAAAAAATACGGCGATAGTTATTGACGTTGTAGAGTCATTATTCTCATACAGAAATGAGATCTTGATAGATGTTAAGCACACGAATACCAATTTTTTCTGCTTACTGTGATGAGTCAAATCTATGTCTGCATGAATTTGAGACCAGTGTTCTTCAAATATTAAGGCCTGCGCTTGCTGTGACCAATTTTGCGATACATTGCCAAAAAAATCACCACCTCGGCTGCCTTGCTTCTAGTGATAATATGCTTTGTCGTTACAAAGTAATGTTGTAGACATCTCTGAAGGATTTTGTTGAGCATGTCTGCTAAAGTAACTGCTTTCTGTTCCTCATACGCGAATATTTGTGTAGGTAGACATTCATGCATACGTAAAGGTACGCGGCTTCTTCAAAGTCGCGCTTTTTAGTGTTTTGAATAAAGTCAGGTTATACTAAAGGCAAAGAACAAACGTTATTCTCGCATCTGAAGTGACGTGATGTGATGTGAAACGTGCAATACTTCGCGAAGCCACTTTACATGACCAGAGTAATGCATGCCTTTTTAAAGGGTCAATATTGTAAATGTGAAGAGTTGGCAGTAAATGTTATGGTGAGGGTGATATGATTGGTCGAATTCCTGGATAACTGACTAAATGGTAATGACGAGTAGAAATGCACAATTAATGACAACAAAACACGTGTCTGAACGAAACTCACACAGCTGCTAGTAATAAATTCGAGTGAAGTTACTGACAGCTTACAACAATGAGGTCTAAAGTGTTCACATGCAAACATTCTTTTATTACTCTAAAACTTTTTGCCTCTCTACAATTGTTTCATTGCACCCAAACGTTTAGTGCAAAAGCCAATATCTTAGTTCATAGTAGAAGTGTCTGTAGTTATTCAAAACAAACACTTTGGATTTTTCAAGTGAATGTTTTCTTTACTAATCAAATTATCGCATAAATGCTATCTGAGCCAACTTATCACGTGCTCTGTCAAACGGGCTTTTTGTACACCCGATATACGTATTTCCACTTTGGCAGTCTCATTAGACGGA
The DNA here is from genome assembly GCA_019055375.1 of Parelaphostrongylus tenuis. NCBI lineage: Eukaryota > Metazoa > Nematoda > Chromadorea > Rhabditida > Metastrongylidae > Parelaphostrongylus > Parelaphostrongylus tenuis. Next base: position 23,826 of record JAHQIW010004034.1, on the reverse strand, counting down.
CATAACTCTTCGTCTTTTATTCAACCCTCTGTGGGTACTCCAGTCCCCACACTAAAAGTAGGCGACGACGAACGATTTACACTGCACTAATGTCAATTAAAAATCACTAGAACAGCAGTTTGTACACTCAATTGTTTTTGGCTGGTATTTTGGAATAGATTATGATGGTACAATTAGCGATTTAATTATATGACGGTATAGTTAAGATTATAATTATATAACGCTATTTCGCTAAAATCTATTACAAAGTACCAGCCAAGAGCAATCGAGTGCTCAAAACTACTGCTCTAGTGATTCTCACTTGACAGCAGAGGCAGTGTGATTCGTTCGTCGTCGAGTACTCTCAGTGGAGGAAATTAAGCACCCACAGAGGATTGGCGGTTCTCTCCGACTGATGAGACGGTCAAAGTCTAAACACGTGTATAGGACTGGACAGGAGCCCATCTAACAGACCACATGCCAAGTTGGCATAGGTAATAATGATGAGATATGTTGCAGTTCGAGCGTGGTCTCAAGACACTCAAAAGCAACAATGCTAAATTATCAATGTTCGTCATATATATATTCCAAAAAACGTCCTTCGTTCTTTTTTATATTCTAAAAAACGAACGCATCATTAGGTGCTTAATTAGTTTATTTATGGATATGCGTTTGTTTTTTAATAGTGCGGTCGCATTTTTCTCGCTCTAGGACTTTGATGTTATTAACTCTCTACTGAAAGCTGACAATCATTTCAGTCGAGCTACTGATAGTGTAGATCAATCGATAATCGATGCTTCGATCTCGCGTCAAGACTTACCAAGTCTTCCACTCTTTCGGATTCAAGGAAATAGTGGAAGACTTTTCTGAAAGGAAAGATGGCTGCATTGATTTAATGAATCGCTTGAAAACAGCATAAGCCAAATATGCATTGAAGACATCAAACGAAGTAAGAATCTAGGAAGCGCTCGGGAGTTTTTTTGACATAAATTTGTTTGATCACCGCGTTTATTGAAAAGGCAATGCGGTTATCATATCACAAGGATACTACGATATTTCTCCGGCTATCGTTTTTTATCAGTTGTACAACCTCCCTATGCTGTTCGAGAACGCTGACGATGAAGGAGTTCGTTACTTGTGCCGCACTCATTTCAAGCTGTGTTTTTATTTTATAGCTCAACATCAAAATCACGTCGAATATTCTCATATATCTCATTGCTAGAAAGCAATATATGCATTCATTAATGCAAAGAAAAAACGATTACGTTTTTGAAAAAGTGATGTCATACAAGCCCATCAGGTGCACTATCAGCTGTTCACATTTCACTAAATCATTATTTGAGTTCATTCTGATATATACGGTATCCTCAAATTATTTCGAATTTCGGTTCTTTTCTATTAGACGACACGGGAAGGAGTGACGATCTCTCGCGCTGGACAAGAACTTTTTTTATCGATATCAGGTTTCATTCAATAGCTTAAATCTCTGGCTAGTAAAATGTTTCTGAAAACACTTTAGAACGGCGCTGTAGAATTCAACATAAAACTACGTTTTACATCGGCAGCGCAATTCTACTATTAGTCCACTGTAAATACGAATATCATGTAATCGTGTAGAGGAAATTCCGTAGCATTAGAGTTATGCGCATTAAGTGGAGTTTTTTTTCGATGCGCAGAAAAAAAAAACAGAATTGAATGATAAAAGTCGAACTTCACATGTGACACTCCATCTTACTTTGATCGATCTATTTCGAGCAGCCGCATCGAATCACCGAGGACCACACCCGACAGTAGATTTGCCGTAAATAAACGTGCCGATAAATGGAACTTGATCCAGTTTTTCCTGTCACACTAGTGAAACAGTCTTTCCAGAAAATAAGCATGATTTTGGAATCGTGAAGACATAAGCTATCGAGGGATTAACATTAATCTAAAGTAAGAGCTCTGTTCTGCAAGAAGTATGCGTGTGGGACACACAAATATTTTCCTTTCGCTGTAGCGTTTTCAAAAGACTTCCTCAAAAACGGCTACAAACTGCAGTAACCAGAGGTTTGAACTTTCGAATGATCACTAGCAATCACAACGATTTGACAAGAAAAAACAAGCAATCAAGCACAATCTCATACTGTTTTATCTAGTGCTTATGGCTCACCAAGCCCTTCATCCCTCTGGGATGAATGGATGAGTGCAACTCCATCAAGGCTTGCTTCGGCCACTAATCAATAATGGTTTTCTAAACACGTTTCCATCTTGAAGTCTTTTATTGCAGAGAATGTGTTTTCGATACATATTCAAAATTGTCGAAAGAATCATGGAAAAAGTTCGAATGCGTCATTTTCTCAACTACGTAGCTTTCGCGTTGAAAAGAAAAGTTTTGTAGGACATTTGGGGGTTCTTGTAGCCATAAAAACATTTATGAAAGTCTCTTTGATGAAAATTACATTTTGCAGCGATACAGTTTGCGTAGGTTCTAATTTTTTACATGATGCCAAAAATCGCTCTTTCTTTCTAATTTTTTGGCTTTTTTTGGAGACTTTGTTGTAAAAAATATTTATTCTGATAGCGTGAAGCTTTTCATGAGTACTGTAATTGCACCTATTTAGTGCTAGACGTAGGCTTGGCCTTCCGGCCTCATCAGTAACACAGTGCCTAGTAATTTAGAAGAATTTACATCGACAGCAGAACACAGATGGATCGGTCAAGTAGTAAGAACATGAGACGACATATGGACCAAAGGAACCGTAGAGTGGAGCCCACGTGGATACATCCAGTTTCGAGAACAACAACCTAAATCTTGGACGGACGACAGCTGCTAATATTTTGTACATCACGAGTATGAAACTCGCGCCAACCATTATGCTCGATTACCATCATTAACGGCTGGCGCGAGAAGCAGCGAATGAAGAATGTGCTGGGGCCCATACAATTTAAGTAGACCGACCGCCCAGCTAGCCAAGTAATATGTGAACCAAGAAATCGACGAGTGTCTCTCTGCTCGTATAAGAGGAGTTGAAGAAATTTAAACCAGTGTACTAGAATCAATTTAAATTTTTCCTACCCATGACGAGTCCATATTTAGGTGTGTCTCAAGAGAGACGCAAGCGCTTCTCTGTTGGCACTACAATTCTCGATTCTCATAAAGCGGATGAAAGTATTTTGGAGGCTAGTTCTACTGAGATGAAGTTCGATACCGCAGTTTCTTACTTTTTATAGTTTTTTTCTCCACCGTTCATATCATTCCAAAGAAATTGTGATTATTACAATCTTGGCCAACAGTAACTATATCTTCATATCTTCACCGACGGTGTATAACAATGCACTTCCCTTTCCATTGTCCTTATCTCTTCGATGTATATTGCAAAAATCCTTGGCACGGTTGAGGAGATCTCCTTCATTTCCTGTTTGTTTGAATTTTGTGCTTCCTGACCTGAGAACTTCATGTTCATACTTGAATGTAATCAGATATCTTTACATCTGAGTCTGTTGGATACATTTATAATTTTGCATCTGCCGTACGCTCGAATCTAGAAAGAATGTAGAGATCAAAAATATTTCAATTTCTTCTATTTTATGCCGATTTTGTGCGAAATTCTTCGGCAGCATATACGTTCATTTCACTGGACAAGAACTTTTCATAAAAGCAGTGAGAGTCATTTGACAACATCCCATTCATAACGTTTCAGAGAAAGGAAAACATTTGTGTTTCACACGCGCATATTCCTTATTTTACAGAGCTCTTTGATTAGACTACTACTAATCATTTGATAGCCTAGGAATTAACGACTCCACGCTGTTTTATTCTCTAAAAAGATCGTTTATCTGCGATGTAGCAAGGAAAGTAAGATTGATTCGCATAAGCGATTATGTGAGCTTCGGTCAATTCACAGAATGCGGAATTGGGGGGGGGGGGGGGGAGGGGGGAGGGACGGCAAAGAAGTTGCCGCCCTTATCGATCGATAGCGCCTATGTGGAGTGCGATTTTTGTTATTTGATCTGGAGTTATTTTCCTATTGAAAAAAACTACAGATTGAATGTTTGACTCTAATATCAAAGATTTTTTTTCTACACGTTCATGTACTTTTCATGCTTCCAACAAAGAAATAATTGAATTTCGCGGCCGATTTAAGCACAGCTTTATTTTCAATTTTACAGCAGTATGAAGAGGACTTTACAATTCCGATCATATACGGCTCCAGCCAGTAATTAGGCTTTCGAATGACTCCTAACACTCTTCATGAAAAGCTCTTGACCTGCAAAATGGGCAACGGAAAAGCACCCATCTCGCTATTTTCTGTAGAACAAATGCCTGTGACAGCTGTGACACCTGGCGTTCTCAGGGAAAGGCACTTCTACGGATTACAGTTTACCATTTAGAAAAACCGATTTCCGAAGCGAGTTGTTGCTCGTCATAAGTTTTGCTACGATTTCTATACTTATCAAACTGAAAGGGAAGTATAGACACTCTTGCTTGTTAGAGGACGGTAAGATTTCTTCAATGTACTTGTGCCTCAAAATTTGATGCACAGGTTTATTTCCCCATAGCGACATGGTACACCTCTGGAAACACAAGTACTGGTAGAAACAGATGTGTATTGAAGGTCCATGAGTTCGCAGTATTTCCAGTTATACATGTAATTCTACATGAAAAATTCTCCGGAAAACCGCAGTTATCGGATTAAGTTGCGATAATTCGTTTCAGCAATGTTTTAACCCTTACGTCGCCATGGACCCATGGCTCCTGCGTCGCCGGCTCCCAGCGTGCTGCGTGTAACAATGGAATCATCTAAAAATCCCGTTTAGACACCATTACTAGACGTATAGGGTATGCTGAAGTTTAGAGAAGTAGAGGCCGTGGATACGTAGTGGCAATTGCCGGAAACTAATGCAGAGTTGCAATCACGCTACATATTCCTCAGATGAAAAACCAGCGACTGAGTAGTTAAAGCCGTCATTGAACAGCTCACAAAGGTGAAATAAAATAAAGCAACATAAATGATAAAAACACGTTGGCAATGGACTATATCAAGAGAAGAAAAAGCAAGTAATTAGTTAAACTTCAAAAAAACTAAATTTAAGCATCTGTGAAAACAAAGAAGAGATTGTTGCAGCAGTGTTATTTTATAAGAAAAAACACTTTATCATTACAAAACTAACAATATTTACACCAAGTAAGAACAACGATACAGCAATTCTATAAGAAGACAAGCACAACAAAGCATTAATCCAACTCTGGCAACAACTGACACCACGCTGCAGAAAAGCTTAGCGATCACCAAAATGTGTGAGTTTATGATCATTATCGCTAGTAGGTTATGGATCATCGTTGTATGTGTGAATATGTCGATGCGCAACAGTCTTCAAATAGGTCTCTCAGTATAATTTTTGGGTCTGAAAAGAATCCAAAAACCACACTATAACCGAGATAGCGCCTCATTCACGATATTCCTATGACTGACATTCGCAATCGAGATTAGATGATCTGTAATCTTATCGTTCTACCCGCTCGAAATAAGCTTTGAAATATTATAGAATGAATCAGCCAAATGCTATTTTAGTCAGTACGAAATTTACAACATATTGTTTTGTCAAAAAATTCGTCCAAATCCTATTTCACCAACACGACCAAAGTCTAGAAAATCATATTTTGATTAGTAAATGATTGCTCATTCTCCTCAAGCAATGATGGATCTTCGTCATTGTTTGAATTCGGACGATATGAAGAATTCTTTTGATAAAACGGAATGGATTCCAAATTTTTTATCAAGCAGATTGTCGAAAACTAACGGCACTGCGAATAAAAATGGGCAAGCTAGCTATGCATTCAGTCATCTAAAAGGATGCTGGGAATGGAGTCGAATGCATTCCACATAGGAACTGTTCAACACCGAGAGCTTTATCTGTTCATGTCCACCACTATGATCAATGATATGCAACTATTCGCTAGGCCAAGGTTTAATGCCATCTTCGAAAAAAGAATGAGGGTGGCACTCAACAAAGAAAGTAAAGACATTTATGGGTCGGTTACAGCCTTTATATTTTTCTTCCGCATGTGTTGCTTCAGAACCGAAGGGGTGACTTTCCGACGGAGCAATATTAGGAACCTACGGTAGATGTGGTCGTACCGTGGTCTAACCCAGTTTCTCTAAAATGTGGCGAATCGACTTTGCACCGTGAGAAGATCGGTCAACAGATTAAATGTCCATTCAGACTACAACAGCCTCTTGGCAATAACCCAATTTGAGATAGAAAATCTTTGACCAAACAATGTGAAGAACTGTGGGACAACCCGATAAAGTGACAACCAGCATAACTCACTTTGCATCAAAGTTGCACCATTTCCGCTGTAATAAAAGTTTAATTTCACGGATTTGATACAGATCGAGTTAGAAGGGTCACAGCGACATTAGCACCGCTGACTTCATTATAAAAAAAGAGCTTTCTGAAGAGGCTGAGTTCACTTTTTCTTTATCGAGGTCACCTGAGGTGAATTTTCTGCCTCTCCTCTAGTTCGGACCTATACGACCATGCCTGAAAAAGCACTGTACAAACATGAAGCTGCGAAGCAAAAAAGGCAGACGGTAGTCGAACATATCATCTGCAGATTCGCGCATGAATAAATCAGTATGGAAAATATAAAGTCTAATCATTAATCCTTTCGAGACCATGTACCCAACCCTCTGCGTCTCTCGCCCTCAGCCCATTACGTCTAATCATAAAGCGAACTGCGCCTAACGATGGCGTCAAACCCCCAGCATGCCATTCTGAAGCAACACGATAGGTCCGGGAAGAGTTGACAATCCCTATTCCAAGAAAAAACAAGTACAACCTAAATAACGTGACAATTTTCGAGTTATTGGGACCACTTGATGAAAGATAAATGATAAAGTTTTCAGCATTGATTATTCCTTGAGGGATGTGCTATACATTCGACTCCATTGGGAGAATCGCTTGAACTGAATGAATACATATCTGTCCTTTACGATACGCACAGGTCGAGCATTACATCAAGTCACAGCAGTACACTCATAACACGTTTGGAACTAATTCATCGTTCCCGGAGAATAGAAGGCTTGATGAGCTTTCAGCGCTGGATTGATCCATCGATCACCGATTGGTCGACCATGTCATGTGTGTGCCGCAGGGTACAACAATTCGTGTTCTGTAAAAGATTAAGATATTCAAGTATCTAACATGAAAGGTTTATGAATCTGACCCATAAATAAAGAGATACCTTGTCACTGTGAAACCTGTAAGGCGAAACATTGCAGTGAGCACGTCTATTTTTCGGTAGCGCGCTTCCTTGACCAGATCTTTAACGTACCATTGAGAAACAAACAACGTATCTGCCATACAGCTACGAGATATCAATCCTACCATCTATTTCCACAAAAAGTTTCTCCCAGCCATCCTTATCCACTTTCGAACTGATTAGTTGTTTCAGTTTGCCGCGCCAATACATGCAATAAACAGCAGCTCCCTTTTCTGACAGCGGTCGTTCTGGAGCACTCATTGTGCCGAGGATCCCAGACAGAATGTAACCTAAAATTGAATGTGCTTACAAGAATCGTTATGCATCTGATCAAAACAGAGTGTAGAAAGGGACAAAAGTTCGCAATTCTCGGTGCATTAACGCAGACGTTTTCAGTCTTAGTGAATCAGAAAGGCTATTCTCATGTAAACTTCATATGAATTTTTGTGCACCTCAGAGTTATGAGTGGAACAGCTGAGCCGAGGCACACTCCTCAGATTACGCGTGCATTATTGACCGGATTTTCCAACGCAGTACCATTCAGGAATCATTAGCTAACCAAGATTATAAGATATAAAAAGAAAGAAATGCAAGGCGGACTTACTGGAATCAATTAGAAATGGTTAAGAATCCACGCCTATGGTAGCATGGAAACACGCAGATGCAGGAGAGACTATTCGAAATGAACCGCTTCTGCTGAAGTAAAAATCTGATGGTAACCATCTTTAGCAGGCAAAGTAAATGCGTTAAAAAGTTGTTCACCCTACTGAAGTATCCTACCGGTCGATAGCCACCATCGCGAAATGCGGTGAGGACGTAGAATACGAACGGTTTCAACCTCACGGAAAAGCACCTTGAACAAACTGTTGTTGTTGCACTCCATCTGATGAAAGCTCTAGTTATCAACCTTACTACCTATCCATAGCATAACTACTATGCATAGATTCATGCAGTACTGCTAAAAGAAGGACAACCATGTCAAATCCGATAATTAGAACTAGTTTGAAAAAGGGGGTCTGCATTTGTGAGATCAAAAATAGCAAACCATACAGTGGTCGTTGCAGATTATAAAGTGGTACCGCGAAGGTATGATCTTAGACAGAAATTAAACTCGTGTTTCACCGAAATCGAGGCGAAGAGTGAACAAATTCGTTTGCTATTCATGCACGAATGGCGTGTAGGGGAATATGCCAGCGAAAAGGCGCACAGAGTCTAGTGGAGCTTTCTGAGTACGGTCCGATCGCGACTGTTCCTTCAGACAATTCTCTCCAGCTTTGAACTTCGAGCATCACTTCGTAGCCGTCGTTTTTGCAACCGTATCATCGTCAAAAGCTCTATTAATCTTCCAGACGCTTCACTAGCATTAAATGAAAGCAGAACAAAAAGAAACAACTCTTTTCAGAAAAAAGTATAAATGGCTATACTTTCCAAGCAACTAACCAATGAAAACAACAAAAATCCCAGATTCCATTTTTGCTTGTTGGCCGCGAATACACCAACGCCCATATGGCAAAATAGAAAATTTTTCAGAGCAAATGAAATCATCTGGAAAATGAGTAACTTTGGCTTATATAAGATATGCAACAACGAAATAAGTGGAGAGAAGGGAAACCTGGAAGAACTGTTTGGTCGTGAATTGCGACTCCTCAAAGCGATTGTTGTACGTATAATGTGCTTGAAATATACCGCAAAATAACACAGCTACGATAACTGAAAGTGTCAAAGCAAATCGTATTGAAAACCTCACCTTGTACGTAATAAATCAGTGAAAGAATAAAGGATAAAGCTCTCGGCGTTGCCAATTTGCTAAAGGACCTGCATGCATTTGTCTTGATCTACTATCGCTGTAACTTATCGAATGCATATCTCTGCTTTTCAGAATAACTCGCGGTGGTCTACCGATGTATCAGAGCATCGCTGGTGTTATCTTAGACAAGTCTGACACAAATTCACCGACTTCCCAGCGATACAAGGTTAAGCAATCCTGGAGGCACAGGATAGAACTATCGACCATCGATTGATAGGCTACACTTGGGTAGCAGAGCACTTCGAGCCACTGCGCCACAGATGCTCCTATGTACAAAAATACCAATATGGGAGGAGGAAAGATATCAGATGGATCCATATGTATTGGTACGAGAGCAACAAACACCACATTTATTAACCAAAAGTAATTGAAACTGCACGGTTTTGGTATCGCTCTATCGCGTATTTTCTTTTGAACATTTTGCTTACAACTTGCCTATGCCTGTTTCAAAGTGGAGCTGTTGCGAGAACAAATTCTGTGGCTACTTATGTACGAATGGCACATAGCGAAAATGCTAGTGAAGCGGCGCGCAGGATCAAAGGAGCTCCTCAGGAACGGTTCGAGAGCGACAGCTCCTCTCGACGGCTCCCTCCAGCTTTCAACTTTGCGAGCTACTTCTAGTCGTCTATTCTGCAACCGCATTATCGCCCCAAACTCCGTAAATCTTGTACCCCGCTTCACTAGCATTTTCCCTATGCGCTATTAGTTCATAAACAGCAAGCGAATTTGATCCCAAAACAGGTCCATCCCAAGGTAAGCGGTGCAGCAAAATATTAGCAAAGTAATGCGCAATTGAACAACACCCAAACCATGCAATTTTAACTACTTTTGATTAGTAAATTCGGCGACTATTCCTCCAGGTGAAGAACTAATTTGTTCGCGAAGGAGACCTGTAGGATTAGTAAAGCATTTTCCGAGTTATTCATAAAAGCGGTTTATTAGCCAAGGCTACGAAACTTCTCAGTCAAAGAGTTAATGAGCCATTTGAAAGGAAAAAGACACAATCCTATAGGATCTAATGATCATTTACTTGGACTTACAGTATTTCAAATGATCCGCATCATTATTTATATTCACTGGGCGACTATCACTAGTTTGGTATTCAATTCGTTTTTCGTCTACTTCATGAACGTTGCAAGATACTGGCTCAAACACGGCTCCTCACAATAGCTAGGCCAACCAGGCTGTGAAAACTCGTTATGGGATAACTACAAAGTGTTGAGTGGGATCAGCCCCGCGCCTGGTTGCGACGAGCATCACAAGCCACTGGTCACAGCCTCTTTTCTTCATTTGAAAAAAAAAAATAAAGATCAAACATCACATGTACATCTTGATAGCCCTGAACATTTTCAAGCGCTTTCTGATCATGGCGTAACCCCAACGGGGCAATTTATCCATGAACATTGGGTAGTATGAAAAACATTCGACACAAGGCGAGAGAAACCCGCCTCCATAGCGCTGGGGACGCCAGGATTACTACTGCACCACAGAATCAAACGCTGTTTTACTACCGTACTCCGATATATCCTATCGTAGGTGTCACTAACCACCAATTAATGGTTTTGGTGTCTGATGTGGTTTCTAATAGTGTTAATAGAGTATAACAAGGAAAGAGGGTGGAAAATCTGTGGTGACTTAGGTGGTGCAGTGGTAGCACGCGTCCTTGGCCAAATGGGTGAAACTCGCCGGTTCGACTCCCTGCTGAGGTCAAATTTTTGCGGGCCACTCAATATTCCCAGATGTATACTTGAAAGTCATATATTCATCATTTCCAGCAGCAAATCGACAACGGCACACTTGCCAGCAGCACAGGGGGGAAAGGGGAGGGAGGAGAGATGGACTAGGCCCATCACAAGGAGGCATACTCGAGACAGAAATGAAAAAAAGAGAAAAAAGAACAAAACAAATCCGGAAAGAACGAGATCCCGACTACCAAGTGAACAACCCTCAGAAATTTTTCTATAATGCGCACGATTAGATACTGCGTCCGCAATGCACCATATACACTCTAAAAACACGACCACTTGATGATGGTGAGAGTGTGCGGCCTACTGGTTGGTGATGCAAACTATGACGAAGCACAATTGTGGTTCCACCCCCAGTTCTTCTTTTGGGATTTTATAGCTTTTGTTAGTTGGCTTTGCTATTCCCACAGGTTTCTTTCACAAAAATTTTATGGGCCTTCTAAACAGTTCTAACACTCGAGCTTTAGACACCAAATTTACTAATCAGCAGTAATTAGAAGTTTATGATTTTCATATCGTTCAAATCCGCATTCTCTTGTGAACATTTTGATATACAACTGCTGTACTTGAGTAGAGATGGAGCTGTCGTGGAGACAATTTCGCTCGCTATTCATGCATTAATGGTGCATACGGGAAATGCTAGTGAAAAGGCGCACAAGATTCATGGAGCTCCCAGTGAACAGCCTAACAGAGTCTGATCTGCCAGACTGTTCTTCCAGCTTTGACCTCCATGAATCACTTCGTAGTCGTTCTTTCTGCAACCATATTATCACCTCAAACTCCATCAATCTTGCCTGTCGCTTATTAGCAACTTTTTCAGGTGTCATTGTGCATGAATAGCTAGCGAATTTGTTCCCAAGACAGTTCCATCTGAAAGCAGTTATAAGCGAGATGCATGCCAAAATGTTCACATTACTTCTGCTCAAATAAAATTTATTGCTTGTTTCACTAGCGCCAAATTTTATGGAACAACCTAATGAGAAAGGGATTGTTATGAAAATTAATGCTGCCGACTATGTCTTTTGGCATCATTCATGGCATCGCTCAAGGTGATCTAATGCACATCTCGCCATTACAATATTTCGCATGGACCTCACAATGTACTAAGCCCGTTCTACTATCCTCACAGCCAATTCTGGCATCAATCCACCAATTCCAAGCAACGAATAGTTTGATAAGCTTGGAGAGCGGGATCGAACCAGCTACCATCACTCGATGAACCATTCAGGTGACGCAGTGCACCTCCAACCACTGCACCACATCGCTATGGCGCGTATGTGATATATAACATAATCAGGAGAAAATACGCCAAATTTTAGTCCTACAACTTCTCCAAGCAGAAATGAAACGTAGGACATAAGCAAAAAGCTGTCCTACAACTAGAAACGGTCGCTATGCGATCGCACAGTTGTCACCTACTCTCTTGTTATGTCACCTTTATGTGTTCATGTCACCTACTACTGCATGATATGATTGAATGCAAATCTGGCTAATACAATGTCGCCGTGATCTGCATACCTATCAAGTAAATAAGTGGGAAATCCGTTGATTAAAGTAAAATTCACTAAAATCCTTGGAATTCTGCAAACATGCTCAGTCCTTCACACGATGCTGATTCTAACCCTACTACACGGATATCAATGTGACCTCGGTAGTCAATTTGTCTAAAAATCCTACAATTCATATTATACCTCTTCGAAGCGTGTGTGGTGCAGCGGATGGAAGCGCCGTGAGCCGCACTCGCCGCAAAGAGGTACGATTCCACGATCATGGTTCACCAAGCCTTCTATCCCCGGAGTAGGTAAATTGGTTATCGGTCTTGTCTGCGAGGACAGCAGCACTGACTTGATATATCGGTAGGCCACCGATAGTCATTTATAATGGCCAGAAATATGCATTCAATGACCTCAAGCGATACTTAATGAAGTCGAATTTATGGCGCATTGCTCACAGATTCATCAACGCCAAATGCCTTATCTTGATTTACTAATGCATCTCTAATTAGCCCTTCCAGAACCATGGACCCAATCCTCTGCGTCTCCAGCCCCAGCGCCTTGCGTGTAACAGCGGCGTCTGACTCAAGTGTGTCAATGTTAGACGCAACACGCTGAGGGTTAAATACGGAGTGAGCCAGGTCCATGGTCACTGAAAGGTTAACTGGTTTCTAAAGAAACTATAAGCTGAAATTTTGTAGAATTTTTGAAAAACAGGAGAACATGTGTTAGCTAATGAGCTAACGATTGACCGCGCAAGGAATACCGCTCTTGTACTAACCTTTTAAGAACGAGGGATCTTTTCGCTCTTCCCTTAGACTCTTAGCACGTTGGCAGCGACGTTGAGATCCTGCTCGTCGCGCCGGCCGCTCGGCGCCTCCATATACGCGGCGGCAAGCAATGACGTTGTGGTATTTTTCCAATGAAATATGGATCTTTATCGTTTCCAAAGGATTTTCGTCTGCAATAAACGATGGATTATGGACGAAGAGACATCCATGAAACTTCTTGTGGTAGGAACAATGGCAATATTTACTACTTAAGCTTCGAATCTTAAGGGAAAAAAAACAGTTAGTAGTATAGGATGATCTTTTCGAACTGCTAGTGAACATCGTCATGTTATCCTATATATATTCATTCATATTTTGGTCATATTCGTCTTTTATTAACTGCATCAACAGCAACTCATCTTCATATGATTCCACAAATGAATTTTAAATGAATGAATGAACATAAAACTTTTATGCTTCTAAAAACAACTAGCAAATCATGGCACTAGAGCACTAATTCTTGTACTCTACCTATTTCTTTTCAGTCTATTTCTCTCAAGACAATTCTTTGTCCCTTCTCCAGCCCCCATTTCCGCGATTCGTCTCAACAAGATCATGTATGTGATTTACGAAGTTCATCAACACATGAGAGACATGGGCCGCCCTTACCTTTTCAGAAGAAAAGACACACACGGTTGGAAGAAATGAAGATATTCTCAAGCTTGTGCCTCAAAATGACCATCATACGATTGCCAAGGCTCTGCGATTACCGGAGCAGCCCTCAACCTTCGCGAGTCGCCATAGCGTCGCATATTATGCCGAGAGATCGCTTCTTCGAGATCATGACCCATTGCATGTAAGCAATAATATGGGTCACGAGGTGAATGAAAGTTGTACAACATAAGACCAATGCTGGAACTTGCCAAGAAGAATTGTAAGGACCCATTCAAACCATGGCGAGACGTGTGTATCGATGAGTCGATGGTGCCATTCAAAGGACGAATTAGATTCCGCCTGTGTGCACCTTGTAGAAAAAACAGATATGGAATAAAAACTATTTGAACTTTGTGGTGAAGGCGGATACACCTAGAAATCGATTGGCGTACTAGACGCTGGCGCAAACCCAACACCGAACGAGCCACTTGCAAATTTTGTCGTAAACGATGTAATGAACGATCTTTTAAATGAAAAAAGCATCTCTTTGCCGATAACTGGTACTCCAGCGTCGCCCTAGCTGAGAGCCTGCTGCAAAGCAATACATACTTTATTGGAACATGCAGAAAGAGCAGCTAAAGCTTGCCTAGGAAGGTCATGGGAGGAAAGCTGCGTAAGGCGAGTGGAAAGCCATGTAGAATCAAAATGGCACTATGATTCAGCGATTCAAGGACAGAAGAGACGTCCAATGCTTTCAACAGCTAACGGCACTGCCAAAAATCCCTGCACGGACATGTTTAAAGTCGTGCGAGATGTACAGTAAGAAAATGTCGCAGGTGGACCAGACTGACCTAATAGCTGCCATATTACCAGTTCTCAGGAGGACTAATAAATGGTGAGAGCATTCGCTCGTTCTTACCATCGGAATTTGGTCACAGAAATTTTAGATAACTAGGCGCTGTTTCTACTAAAAGCTTTCATATACATCTTTCTGACGATGAACTATTTCTTCTAGCAATAAACTTTGATTGGTGCGCAAGATAGTAAAAAATTCCATTGTGAAGTTTGAAACAACGCACCGTGAGAGCGTCAATCTTCTCTTTCAGTATATCGTAGTAATGTGGTGCTTTCAGGAAACAAGGCTTACTATCAAAGCAGCGTTATCGAGGTTATCGAATGACTAATAGAAACATTAATAAATCAGGAGAAAATGTTATATGGAATTAGAAAAGATGTTTTTCCTTGTAGGAAACGTTTTTTCTTCGCTGAAGCATAGAATATTTTTTTAATGCATGGGCAATTCTCTTCACCTTTGAACCATTTATAGGAGCCTTTTCTATAACATTTTCTTATAACGAACTCTGAGTGTAAAATGTGTCCTTTTTCGTTGTAGAACAGGCTATATAAAGTCTTTTACACAAGAAAAAAGTAGTGGGAGATAAAAAAGCATGGGTATAAGAGACAGAATTGAACTTATATAGCAGTTATAAATAAGGTTCCCTTCACAGTAAATGTTTTTCGCGTTGAAAACTTGAATAATTTTTTGATGCATAGGCATTTGCGTAAAATATAAACTTTTACAAAAGTATCTTCAGTTATATTTCATCATTTCATCACATAATATCCCCTCAGTACCTCAGATTATCTAACAACTTACCAAATTTCCATTGCGAAGCTGATAGCACAGGCTCCGCCCCGTCGCACGTGCTCGCCGCACAAGCGGTGGTCGAAGTCGACCCTTGTCAATGCCAACGTGTCAACGCCGAGCCTCGAAGCACAGTTTTACTCAAAAGTGAAACATTCTTTGTTAGATTGAGCCACTTTTACACCAATAATGGAAATTCTCAAGCCTATGATCCATTATGAGGCCCAAAAAAACTTTGTATAAGATAGAAAATGCTGTTTGGACACATAGGAGTCCCCTAGAGTTATCATATACACCAAATATGACATTCAACACCTTTGCGGTGCTTCGCATGGAGTCGAATTCACGGCGGATTTTCCTGAGGAATTGATTCAGCGCCAAGTGCTTCAATCGACTACCTTTAGTTAGTTTTAATTATACATAGCGTTCCAAAAACTTTACGTGTGAATGCTATGACTTATTTGAAGATATCCGTAGATGCACGGTTGTTTGCTATCGCTGTTTATCAAAATCTTATAACCTTCTCCGCTTCTATTGTTCAAAAACTGATTTTGAGATCATAGGAGCAGAATTCAGATCTGGAGATTTGGTTTTCACGGCCAGTTTACCGCAAATGCTTACAGATTATTGGGAATGGCGAAATCTTAGTAATATGGCATCCAAACCGATTCCATTACACTTTAACGATTCGTCCTCGCTGAACAAAAGAATCATCCAACTGCTACCAATGAAAAAAAACTAGTTTACTCACTTCACTTCTCTGTGGCGGTGAAAGTCATATCTACTCAACACGAAAGGCAGTTTGTCACATCACGAAAAAAAGAAGACCATCGATAGCAATAACAATGACAAGAGTAACGTATAGAGTAAGCTATTCTGTGGAAAAAGTGATAGTAGCGTCACACTGAACGATGTACTAAGACCATGAAGAAAGACGATGGTTGCAGGGTATGATCTCTATAGTTCAGCGACCATGGTTGTTTTGACTACTGGTAACGGTGTAAACGAATTCATTTCGATCCAGTGTGTTTCCTTTCACTTGTTTCTTTTTGCCATAGCATTATCGTTCCCTTATCAATTTTTTTTTATGTTTGAATTTGGTTTTACGACGGCCTGACATTCATAAAAGATTCTAATGTGAATAGACATATGTATTTCTCGTTTTTAGATGAATTTTTGTCCTTTTTACCTATACTCAACAAATAATCATTTGAGTTTATTGGTGAATTCCTTCCCACTCATGTTAACGTAAAGTGCAAAGCGAAAGGCTCCATTTATTCGATCAATGAAGGATACGCTGTAGCTTGGAGCAAAGGAATAGCAGAGTATATTCGCACTCGAGAAGAAGATCAGTCAGGAAGGAAGGTAATCAATAGAAATTCATATCCCAAAATGATACAGGATTTTCTTGCGCAGATTCTAACCAATATTGCTGTCAATACTATTATTTAGTTCAAGATTTCTTACACTTTTACTGCTTTTTCGCAATGTTTATAATGCTTAAGATATAAAACGTGTTCAACTCCCGTCCGAGGTCGAATTTTTGCTAACCACTCAGTTTTCTCAGGTTTATTTGTAACGATCACTATTATCATTGCTACTATTACCATTATCATCCCGCTTACTACTATTGATATTATTACCATTGCTATTATTATCATTATTTATATTACCACTTGTCACATATACTGTGCATTGCAACATTTTCTGCATTCAGCTAGTTTCCTCACGTCAGTGGTCTCAGAGTTCTTCCAACACTTCTCGTGTTGTTTTGATTGCTGCTTCAGGAACTCGTCTTCCTCATGAAAGTGTACTAAATTGCTGGACGGATGAATTTTCTTGTTGTCTTGAAGATAGCCAAGCTAAAGTGTTACATGTGATCGTAAAAGAGTGTCGAGGGTGAGCTTGCAATCAGCACCGTTGTGGATCTACCATAGAATCTCGTAGATGAAAGCGGTATGTGTTGGAATCTATTACTTAGTAGTGCTACTAGTGAGTTCCGGTAGGATGAAAGCAGGGCCTGCACAGCACCAAAACCTTAATGACTCAAAACATGTATTCTTACCAGATTATTATTGCTTGAGCAAGGTTGAAAAAAGCGGTCGAATGGAGAGGTATGATTCATTTTAAAAAGCCACAAGCTGGACTACTTGTCACTACAATATCAGGTAATACCATAATCTGACTTGTGGTGGTTTATTGCTCGGCGTCGATTCCTTCATAGAGGAGTATAGTTTCAAGGGATCGGCAGAACCGAGGACGGCGCTTCTGATGTGTACCGGTGCGATGAAAAAGGTGCTCGTATAGCACTTAGACCTTGATGTTTCAAAACACGTTATATCCTTACAGCAATAGTAATGTTAGTAATTTTTAGTAATTTTATAGAATTGGGAATTTTTAGAAATTCTAAAACCTAGAAAAAAAAACTTTATTACCCAAAGGCGAGCGTGTTTGTCCGTTTTTTTTTTCTGAAAAATAAAGCCTTTCTTGTCTATGGAATTTTAGGGTAACGTATGAGGACAAACCGAGAAATAAAGCAAAGAAGAATGGCATTCGCTAACATTGACATGCTCACTCTCAAGGATTCTGGTCTAGCACTTTCTTTCATCCGTCTCCCGGTTTTTTTTATTCACTGTGCGGCACTAGCATGATGTTCATTTTTCGTCTTTTTTCGTGAACGTTGTAGAATACTAGTCGAGCACGTCTCATTGCACTCGAGTTTAGCTTTTCTATGGCGTTCCATGGGCCGTTCGTTGTGACTATTACTAGCGAGGTCAAATACTTTGTGCTCAACCTGCATACTGCAAATATTTCTGAGAGATGTATTCCGTAACAACAATTTGAATTTAACATTATAGGCTCAAACAGGAGAATGTGTATGACAATGGTTAAAGGTTATGTGTTAGATCCGTGTGGTTTTGCTTCGATCCATCGCCGTGAATAAGCCATTTTTTCTCTTTCACTACAGAAGAGAAGGGGATTTGCGCCAGACTTGTTTGGGGAGACGGAATTCATATCGATGTTAATGGAAGGTATTGTACAGGTCTAATGTGCATCTAGTTAGTTGTCCTTAGAGAACGAATACATGACTCATTATTGAGGAGTTCATCGACACCATGCACCTTATCTTGTTTCCTTCACCTTTGGAAAGCTTATTCGGTTATAGGTCAACGATATGTTGGATCAATGTCAGCTGATGTGCATAAAACACTATTAAATGGCGGTATTTTTCTACATCCGGCAACTGCAAACTCACCAAATGGCAAAGTAAGAGTAAAAGGTATCACGAAAAGGTTTCGTTTTCCATAGGTTTAATGGCATTTTGCAGTGAGATTGGATTATCACTGGTTGTCCTGTTAGAGGATTTTGTTGTCAACCCATCGCTCTAGAAAGAGTTGAATTTTTTGTTTGGTCAGAAATTTAGCTGAGAGAAGACCATCTCGCTCGTATTTCCTGTCATTCGAAACATTCGTTGGTTGAAAAAATTACAGCATTTCAAAAAATACAGATTATCAGGGTAATCTTACATAGTCTATCAGCGAAGCTGTATACTGCCAAAGTATGTTGTTTGATATCTGAACACTATATCCTTATTACCATCCAATAGTATGATAGCTGACGAGTCCGCAGCATTTGGGGTGACACATGATGGCTAGGCTTATCATTAATGATCCACGACTGCTATGGGGACCACCTACGTTTTTTTTTTTTTTTTTTTTTTTTTGCTTATGAGCAAGTGAACGTTTTTGCAACAGATTTCAATATGCATTTCGATCTTTATCTCGCAGCTTTTAATGAAAAGGAGAAATAAGTACTCGATTCATAAAAAATCGGGAATCGGTAAACAACCATCTTTTTGTTTGGAATCTACTCCGGAGATGATATTATCAGATTTGCAGTAGTTTTTTTTTTTTTTCTTTCGTATCTTGCGCTTTGAGACACTACAGTTACGGCTACGGCTTTTTTACGACTGTAATCCGATGGCAAGGATCCTTGAACAAGCCCGAGATTTAGCCACCACTGGAGAAATGCGCATATTGGACATTGTCCCGAAAAGGTTTGAAAGTTCAAATTTATTTATATTAATTCTGATGTGATAAGTGATCTCAGATTCACGAGCGTGCTCCGATTATTCTCGGTTCAAAGGAGGACGTCAATGAAGCGATGAGATTTATCAAAAATATGATTCATAGATTTACTTTTCTTTGTTTCGTATTCAACAGTATCGTGTATGTGAGTCTTTCTATTATTCCACTGTTCTCTTCTTCTCATAAGGTCGTTCAAAAAAGAATTACCATAAAAGATTCCACTGTAGTACTTTACTCTGTGGAGATTTTATTGCGTGAATTGTTCAACTTTCCGAAAAAAAAAGAGCGTCAACGTGTAAAAGGGCAGATTAGTGTGAGACCTTCATAAAACTAAAAATTTATTATCATGGAGTAAATTAATCTGACTTACAGTATTATGCAGATCCTAATGGTGTATATTTAATTTAATAAAGCACATTCAAAGCTAAAATATGTTTTAAAGTTGAGGAGCAAGTCTATTCCTGCACATGCTATGTGATATAACAGTGAATGAGTTAATAAAGAATTTGTACAATCGATTACTTGTTCTCTGATAGTACAGCGATTCAATGATCACAGCTAACTCAAACGGACTTCTAGTTAGAGCAAAGAGTAGAACAAAAAAATTGATCTTGAAGTAGTGCAATTGAAAGACGGTAAAAAAGACAATAAAAATTTGGTGAAAAGGCGGACTACAGCATTTTACAGAGTAATGGAAGTTGTTCGGTTTGATTTTATATCATTACAATTGGAAAAAAAACGAATGAAGCTTTACATGTAGATGTTGGCATTTATCGAGAAACCAGTATGAGCAAATCTTGAGCAATGTGATGAATGCAGGAATTCAACTGAAAGGGGTTCTTTGCGATTGAAAAGCTATAAATGAAAAATCGATTTCATTCGGTGGAGAAGAACTTTTCCTAGAACTGTTACTAACCATTCGAAAGCTGAAACTTGAGGACACAGCCCCACTTCGCCGTTTTTCAAGAAACCCCTTTATTACGTTGTAACATTCAAAATATTATCATGTTTAATAAAACCACGTGTTGCTTTCCTTAATTCGCTTATATTTCGCTGAACAAAATCCTTCTTCAGAGAGCTAGAACTCAAACTATAGCACAAGCTTCGAAAAACTCAAAAAGGTGTTCGCATTTGAGCTCTCTTGATCTTTTGATCTCCTCTGGTCTTTTGATTTGCGCGTTAAGCTAATAGCGTAATGTTTTTCTAATTTTAGCGGAGCGCTTATATTCTGAAAATACGGTTCAACTGGGAAAATAAGATTGGGTTTAACATTTTGCTCAGCGCTGTTTAAATTTGGTTTTTATGCAGCGGCTATTCGACAAGGCGAGAACCATGGCAGGTGTCGTGGTAGGGGAGGGACGATCGATATTTTGTTCAATTGCGAATTTTTCTTCAGTTTTGGATGAAATTTCAGATAAAACGGGAGACTAAAATATTACGATAGGTTCTCTGCACGTTGATATGCTTTTCGGCTTCCAGCGAATTATGCGTGATAAAAATGTGGACAAAAGGCGAGTGTGAAACACAATTTTTGATCAGGATGCTACAACGTTATAAAAGGATGTTTCTTAAAAATCGGCGAAATGAAGCTGTAGCCTGAAGTCTCAGCCCTTGGATGGTTACGAACATTCGTATGAAAAGCTCCTCTCCAGCGAATGAGATCAGTTTTTCATCTGCTCCCTCCTAATCAAAAAGAATTTTGAAAGGATCAAGAGATAAGAGGCACAACCGAGTTCGCACTGCGTAGAGTTCAACATCTTCGTCACTGATGCTTTGTGGCGCGTCCTTTTCCTTCGTCCAATCACTTATCAGTAATCCTTCCACGCCATCCAACCAGTATGTGAGCAGCGTTCCGATACCCTAAAGTAACATTTACTTCCGAAAAACATCAGATAGCATTGACAGAGGTTACATATCGTGTATATTGTAAATGTCCTATTCAACTATGAAGAAAGAGTTCTCGAATAAATTATAATATTCACATTAGAGACAGTATGAATTGGCAACATATCTTCTTTGCAACGCCAGTAATTTTCAAGCAACCTTGAGCGGCGACCGAAAAAAACATCAGTTTACTTTTGTCGAGTAGCACACCCACCCAGAAGTCTCTTTTAGCTCAGAAGCCCGTGCAGCCTTTCACTTCACGTTTGTAGCTAGCTCATCAGTCTCATCGTTTTTGAAGAGGGAGCCACGTGTAGCTTATAATGCAGTGCTATGACATTGCTTTACTATTGTAAGAGTTCTGAATGGAAATGTTCAACTCCTACTAAGCTTGGGTGATCATGTTACATCGACGACACTCACGACTTGCCATCGGCTGTTATAACGTAGCAAACCTTTGTAGGTTACGATTAATATGTGTTATTTGCCTTCAGAATATTTTACAAATCCTGCAGCTTATATGTAGGTAACAACCTACTCTGCTATGGTTTAAAAGGTGCCCATAATGAACATTTCGTCATGAGAAACGTAAACGATTTGGGTTTGATTTCTCTGAAGGCCTAGAGGAAGCTGATATTTTGTCGTGCAACAACAGTTTGACGTCAAGAATAGGACAAAGCGGCTGCCACTCATGAGATGCATCGGCGTTGTCTTCTCAAAGAAAATCTAATTCTGGACTGTCAAAGTTGACAAGCTGCTTGTGAGTAAATGGAGACTTCTTCGGAAACACAGAAGGGATAATGATTTCTGTGTCATTCGAGCTATACTGAACTTAATTTTCCATTTCACATTCTATTACAGTGGCGTAGATCATTTTTTTACATCCTCTAGTTCGTCTTCTGAAATGCCGTCATTAAAATGGGAAATGTTTTGCACTGTTTTATGTTACCCCAAGCCTCCTTGTAAGGGTGGTAATCAACTTACTTCACCACTTTGCTTGATCCGTATCACAGTTTTCTAAATCACTGTATGAATCCCTGTACACCTAACTTTCAGTTCGTTTCCCATCTTCATCATGAAGGTCGTAGAAACACTGGTTAAGCACCTCTGCTTGCAATCTCGGAGATATTCAAGTTGAGACGTTCCATAGTGTATTTGTTATTGAAGGCGGAGGGTGTTGGCTAAGGGAAATTAGTACTGCGATAGATCGAGCACCACAACCACTCGACCACAACCCCCGCCTCTCCACCGGGAGTAGTAATACATCAGTAAAATTAGAGGCAGCAAAGGAGTCCACTTTAAAAGTACTGGAGCTTTATAACCGTTACAGCTCAACAATTTTTTGAGTAATATGATGAATACGAAAATGTTTTGAGAGTGCTATTTATACTAAATAAAGTTACAGATGAAGTTACTTTACGAAATGGTTCACACTAACTAAAAAATCGGTTGAGAACTCAAAAGGACCGTCTAAAATTTTAAATGCAGTAAATCCAACTCACATCAATCTTGCCGCTGCCTCTGGAGGTGCTTCTGAATTCCGGAAATCTAACTGATAACATTTGGTGACTCTTCAGAGTCATTTGTATGCGATCATGGTAATACAGAGTTATCCATTTTTGCAGCAAATGTGACCTAAACAATTGCTTGGTTGGTCCTTCCAGAATAACTGGTCAACCAGCAAACGTTTTCCTATTCGTTGCATCTCAGAGTGAAATTACAATTTTTTAATTTCAGTGGGAATTTTTGACACCATATTCCAAGTCTTTCATGAGGTCTTTTATGTGCACTTATTCAGGTGCAATACATGTGTTTCGGCTTTGCAGCCTCGTCAGTTGCACAGTACCCTTGGTACAAACCAATCCTAGAGATCAACCCCCGTTACGTAAAAGAATTGTGACTGAACACGTTACACCGTGTGTAAAGTGAAAATTCACCTCACCTACGGGTAAATTATCGCTGAGTGTTCAGTGATATGATCATCGTACATTGCAGTGATTGACAGTTGACCTTTTAAAGGCTGATATTTTTGATAATAATAACCGTGTACTGCACTGTGTAAATACCCTTACAGATCCATGAAGGGCTAATATATGCTGCTAGGATGTATTGATTTTCAGCGAGGTCTTAAAAAACAGTCGAATATAAAGGTACTAATTATCAGTGCTTATGATATGTCAAGTTTGACTCGACATTGCAAAAATTATAGCATTTTAGCTAATTTGAGTTAGCGCGTAAAAATAAGGGGTCTTAATAAGAGACTTTGAACACATATCTTTCAATATCTTTCGAACACTGAGCCGAATATCATTCCATCGTAAAGCACTTCTTCAGCTAAGCAAACATTTTGTCCTGCTTACTTCGTAGACAGAGCTGAGTGCATAAAAAGCGGTGACTATGTTGATGGTTGTTTCGTGCTTGATGCGATTGAAATCTAGCTCTCAAGATTTCTTTCTATCTGGGTAATGGAGGTGTTTCGCTTGCTGAATAGTGTGCAATCAGGCTCTGAAGGGGA
>JAHQIW010004032.1:0-56599 GCA_019055375.1 Parelaphostrongylus tenuis | reverse complement strand
ACCTCCCTCTTAGAGGGATCCCTCCCGGTTAGTCGCGAGGGCACGTGGCGCGTCCCCAGGTGGTGGATAGGGGAATAAAACGCTAACCAAAAGCGACCGTGTGCTTCCCAGAGACGCAGGTAGATTTAGGGGAGAGCAACCCTGCTTCTGCAGCGCCGACTTGACAAAAACTGTAATTCTACGAGCCAAGTCGGCCAAAAGCCTGCAATCAAGCTGTTGGGAACAACATGGGAGGCGGTTAGGAATTGCCTTCAACAAATAAGCTCCTCCTGCTCCTTTGAGAGAGACTGGCAAGCTACTCGTGAGTACCCAGCCCCCACGTTTAGAGCCTGGCAAGCTATACGTTGTGTATCAAAATGCCAAAAACAGTAACAAATATGGGCCTCATTACCTGACCGAGAAAGAGCACCTGGTACGGCAGCGCCAGGTAGGACGAGTACGGAGAGGCTGCTAAGATCTCAGGGTCGAACTAGACTGCCAAGATCGAAACGGACTAAAATGACGATCTGCACCTACAATGCAAGAACCCTTGCTCACGAATCTGCTGTAGTAGATCTATTGATTCAAGCAAGAAGAATAAGGTACGACGTCATTGGCCTGGCTGAGACGAGAAGACGCCATCCTTTTCACGCTGTTTATGACACCGGAGAAGAAATGCTCCTTGGTACATGCGATCGCAGATGTGTCGGCGGCGTTGGCGTCCTCGTCAAATCGAATTTGACCGTGAGCATTGATCCGTTTGAGCAACTAACAACCCGTATCGGACGATTACGGTTGAAACGATGTGGTTCTATGCCGGCTTTGACCATCTTCGTTGCTTACGCACCAACATCAAGCTATGACGAAGACGAAGTCGAAGCGTTCTATATGGACCTCGAAAAATTCTTCAGAGAAGATCATACATTCTTCAAGGTCATTGCTGGAGATTTTAACGCAAACATTGGACCTAGAAGAACGTCTGAAGAACGTCACATAGGGACCCAGGGACTAGAATG
Organism: Parelaphostrongylus tenuis; assembly: GCA_019055375.1. Lineage (NCBI taxonomy): Eukaryota > Metazoa > Nematoda > Chromadorea > Rhabditida > Metastrongylidae > Parelaphostrongylus > Parelaphostrongylus tenuis. Next base: position 55,604 of record JAHQIW010004032.1, on the reverse strand, counting down.
GAATGAACAGGGTGAGAGGCTATTTGAGTTTATGATGACTACCCAAACCATCCATGGTAACTCGCAATTCCAAAAGCCTCTTTCTTAGCGATGGATGTGGGAGACTCCCAATGGAGAGTACCATAACGAAATAGATCACATCATAGTAAATCGAGGTTTTGCCTGACCGACGTCGCTGTTGTTCCTAAGTTCTGCACGGGATCAGACCATCGCCTCCTTCGCGCAACATTCCGATTTTCGACGAGAGGAGAGAAAGCCGCTAAATTCAAACAACGCAGTCCCAGAACTACCATAAACTGGGACGTATTCGAATCATTAGTCGGCTCTTGGGAAGATACCGTTGTCGACAACATCGACGAAGAATACGATCGACTCGTTGAATATATTTTCGCGTTAGCGCTACGAAAGCCGAGAGTCCTAAGGTCACGAAGAGACGCTTATTTCCGCAGACACTCAAGCTGATACGTCAACGTGGAATAGCACGAGCTACAGGCAACCGAATCTTAACGTCCGAAATTGCGAAACGCTGCAGAGAAGCGATAAAAGAAGACCTTAAAGAGAGAAGAGCAGCAGTTATGGCAGAAGCTGCAGAAGCTGGGAAGAGCATTCGCAAAGCCCAGCGAGGCTTCGTCAACTGTAAGACCAAGATGATTGCACTCCGATACCCTGACGGGACACTTACAGCTTCGAGAAGGGCTGTGGAGAAAATCATCCACCAATACTACTCGGATCTCTTTGCTAGCCATGTCCTCTTACCGTCATATAAATTGAAAGAGGACGAACATGTCGTCCCACCGGTCCTCCCTTCCGCAGTCCGACATGCTATATCGTCGGTGAAGAACAGAACAACACCCGGTCCAGACAGGATTAGGCCAGAACACCTGAAGAATCTGCCGCCAGTTCTCATCAACACCTTGATTCGGCTCTTCATTCGCTACCTGTCAGAAGCAAGGTCCCAATTCAATGGAAAACCCAGCAAGACTGTATTGCTGTTCAAAAAGGGAGACCTTCACGACATAGGCAATTATCGCCCAATCTGCTTGCTGTCCGCTGTCTATAAACTCTTTACTCGAGTCATCCTATAACAGGATTGACAGAACACTGGACGAAGGACAGCCATGCGAACAAGCAGGTTTCCGAAAAGGATGTAGTACCACAGACCACATTCACACGATTACAAGACTCACTGAAATTTCACGAGAGTACTAACGACCATTCTGTCTCACTTTCATCGATCTGAAGAAAGTCTTTGATTCAGTGGAAACAGAAGCGGTTATAGAGGCTCTGGATAACCAGCGCGTCCCTACTCGGTAAATAATGATCTTTCGTGAGCTTTATAAAGATTTCACGACCAAAATATCTCCATTCTACAACAATATCACCATTGACGTAAGAAGAGGGGTTCGACAAGGCGATACAATTTCGCCAAAACTATTCACTGCCACCCTACAAAACGTCATGCGATCATTAGAATGAGACGAAATGGGAGTGAAAATTGACGGTCGACAATTAAATCATCTTCGCTTTGCTGACGATATCGTTCTCATAACACCAAACATCAGCGAAGCGGGACGAATGTTGACCGATTTTGATAACGCCTGTGGAAAGATTGGTCTTCAACTGAATCTAACGAAAACAATGTTCATGAGGAACGGATAGGTTTCAAATGCCCCATTCACGCTCAACGGAACGACAATCTCCGAATGCTCCAGCTACGTCTATCTAGGTCGTGAAATCAACATGATGAACGACCTAGCTCCAGAGTAGAGCAGGAGGAAACGAGCGGCTTGGGATACGTTTAAGAGCATCGAAGATGTAGTGAAGAGGACAAAGAACATCCGACTCCGTGCCCACCTTTTCGACTCGACAATTATACCTGCCCTAACGTATGCAGCAGAAATCTGGTCGATACGTAAGCGGGAAGAAAGATTACTTGGCGTTATCGAACGCGCAGTCGAAAGGTCAATGCTAGGAGTATCCCGTATCTCGCAAATGAGGGAAAGGATCCGAAGTTCCGACCTACATCAAAGATCGAAAATCAGAGACGCCGTTCTACATGCCAGGATATTGAAAATAAGGTGGGCCGGACACGTGATGCTCTTCAACGACAACCGATGGACGAGAGCCGTTACCGACTGGATTCCTCTGGACGTCAAGCGCTCTAAAGGAAGACCACTGACCCGTCGGTCCGATTTCTTCACGAAAGCGATGGAAGAAAGATATGATGCTCAGCGAATCCCTAGAGCAAGGAGGATTCACTGAGCTACTCTTGCACGCGATAGGGAAAAATGGAAGTGTTGCTGGTACCCGCTCGAGTCACCCGATGATCAACGGGACGACAGGTGATACAGGTGAACACAAAAGAATCCCTATGACATATAAATGTCACTTGTCATTAAGAAGAGTCTATAAGCAGTGGGTTGTTGGCTCAAAACATCGGAAGTGTAGTATAGAAGTCCTTCACTTCAACGGCGTTCTATAGAAATTTTTGGAAAAACAATTTTGGCTCCATAAGAAAGAACCATGCACACCATGTTTTTATTGGTGAACAAGTAATAATGAGTGATTCTAAAGGTTTTCTCTGCTTTCTTAGTTGATTTCCTTCAGACGATTCAAAATGCTTTTTTCCAAGTTTCAGTCTCTCAAGACAAATTCAACGCTACCACGTGCACGTGATGATGACTGTCCACCAGTAAACCACAAACCTGGTCCATCCAAGTGCTTACCGTCGGTATCCTCCACCACTTTCACCCCGAATGAGTATTCATTCCCTCATATATTTCGTCGATTATTAAGCGTTATTACAGTTCATGTATGAAAGTAGAAGTTCGACTGAAGAAATTATGAACCAAGTTGACCTAAGAAAGCTTCAGAGAAAGAAGAACTTTCAAAAATTCTATTAATCTGTATTCTATCGTCAATATTCTCATAAGGACACCATGAAGACATCATCCGTGAGTGATCATGGAAATATGTCCTCACTCAGAATTCTACCCTACTCTTCAATAACAATGAGAGGTATCCAAGGACACGTGAGACTGAGATGTGAGAAATCATTCGAATTCTATGAACAGTGCATATGAGACAGTTGAAGCTTAATGTCAAAATAGATATATCTATGGCCATTGGACGAGTGATGATAATCAGAAGACGGTTTTGTTCTCACAAGATAAGGCAGAAATGCGCAATATGAGTTGGTATGCTCCTTTTCAAAGATGTCGATTTCTTACTGAAAAATACAGACTGTTGAGACGCATCGTTTTCCATACTCTAGGTAGCCGAGGGGATCTGTCCTACAATATGCTACTTTTTCGTGAGCATGAAATGTTCAGATCATCCAGATTTCACTATATGATTGCCCCAAGGCCACTAAGTTCAAACAACGGGCAGACTACCACGATAGACAAGGTGTATTGTTCTCCTCGTTGACACAGTGCCCTATGACATCTTTTTCTAAAGGAAAACCGAGTAGTATAATCTTCATTTCTTAAGCTAACGAATCACAACTATAAGTTCAGTGGAAAAATAGGAAGCACTACTTATGATTGTAAGACCTACAATTTTGACGCACTGAGACAGAACCGATGACCAGTGCTAATGCACGAGTAAAGCTTTAACTCTTCTCATGAATTTTGACACTAGAGCAATAAGCACTAAATTTATTAATTCGAAGTAATTGGAATTGCTTGGCAGCACTATTAGAAGCATGCGCCATCAGCCTAAACAGATTTCTGCCACCTCTTAGACAACAAACCAATATCAATTTGTGGAGAATTTCCCGTGCTTTTTTTTCTACCAAATTCGTTCATGCTTGCCGCATTATAACCCCTCGACAAATCTTTCATCGCAATTTCCTGTTTTACGAGTAAGAATGGGGACGCGGTGCACAGAACGCATGCGGAAACATCAACCGTGCAAAGGTTTAAGGATTTGTGAGTAGCAGAATAGCGCTTCGGCTCATTGCTGAGTTCTCCGCCTGTAGCATCAACTTGGAAGAGCAGTTGCGCTCCGAAAGTCCACGCAAATTTGGTCGAGAGGTCGTCATCGAAGAAATTGAAGGGGATCTTGAGAGTTGAAAGAAATGTGTTCATGTTGATGGCGCATATTTTGAATAGCACTGTTAACCAATTTCAATTACTTCTGATTAATATCACCTGTATCACCTGTATCACCTGTCGTCCCGTTGATCATCGAGTGACTCGAGCGGGTACCAGCAACTCTTCCATTTTTCCCTATCGCGTGCAAGAGAAGCCCAGTGGGTCCTCCTTGCTCTAGAAATTCGCTGAGCATCATATCTTTCTTCCATCGCTTTCGTGAAGAAATCGGACCAACGGGTCAGTGGTCTTCCTTTAGAGCGCTTGACGTCCCGAGGAATCCAGTCGGTAACGGCTCTCGTCCATCGGTTGTCTTTGAAGCGCATCACGTGTCCGGCCCACCTTATTTTCGATATCCTGGCGTGTAGAACAGCGTCTCTGATTTTCGATCGTTGACGTAGGTCGGAAGTTCGGATCCCTTGTCTCATTTGCGAAATACGGGATACTCCTAGCATCGACCTTTCGACTGCGCGTTCGATAACGGCAAGTGATCTTTCATCCTGCTTACGTAGCGACCAGGTTTCTGCTGCATACGTTAGGGCAGGGATAATTTCGAGTCGAAAAGGTGGGCACGGAGTCGGATGTTCTTTGTCCTCTTCACTACATCTTCGATGCTCTTAAACGTTCCCCAAGCCGCTCGTTTCCTCCTGCTCAACTCTGAAGCTAGGTCGTTCATCATGTTGATTTCACGACCTAGATAGATGTAACTGGAGCATTCGGAAATTGTCGTTCCGTTGAGCGTGAATGGGGCATTAGAAACCCATCCGTTCCTCATGAACATTGTTTTCGTTAGATTCAGTTGAAGACCGATCTTTCCACAGGCGTTATCGAAATCAGTCAACATTCGCTCCGCTTGGCTGATGTTTGGTGTTATGAGAACGATATCGTCAGCAAAGCGAAGATGGTTTAATTGTCGACCGTCAAATTTCACTCCCATTTCGTCCCATTCTAATGTTCTCATGACGTTTTGCAGGGTGGCAGTGAATAGTTTTGGCGATATTGTATCGCCTTGTCGAACCCCTCTTCTTACGTCAATGGTGATATTGTTGTAGAATGGAGATATTCTGGTCGTAAAATCTTTATAAAGCTCACGAAGGATCATTATGTACCGAGTAGGGACGCCCTGGTTATCCAGAGCCTCTATAACCGCTTCTGTTTCCACTGAATCAAAGGCTTTTTTCAGATCGATAAAAGTGAGACAGAGTGGTTGTTTGTACTCTCGCGAAACTTCAATGAGTGCTGAAACTGATTAATATATGTGGTATTTATTGCTCTAGTGCCAATACTGAAGAAAACATTTGATTTTTTCCTGACTGTTGTCAATTATATAAGCCGCAGAATGTTGAATACTTTGAGTAGAAAACATACAACATCAGAGAGAAATTCCAAAATTTGGGCAGAAAAAATGCACTCTCTTCGCAGAGATATAAAGCAAAATGATGAATGTGAACTCATCCAAGACTTACGCCAGCAACAAATTAAAATCCCCTCGAGAGAAGTTACCTTCAGAAGCTATAAATTTTTGAAAATATATTAATAGAGTACACTAAAACAATCAGAGCAGGAACAAGTTGAGAATAGAGTTGAGAATTCGTTTTATCACAAGGACGTAGAATTCGCATTGAAAATTATGGATTCTAACAATGAATGGGCGTTCATGTTGCCAGGTATGCTTGATCCAGCTCAGAACTCACTTTGATAAAGATCTACTTTCTCCTAGCGATAAACTCTCTTAAAGTTAAAGTTTCACTGAATAGCCGTCAACAAAACCGTTATAAAGTTCAAAAACGGGATAACTACATCGGAGACAAAACGCTACCTTTTTTGCAATATGCCCAACAATGTGGAGTGGTGTGCGAAAAGCGTTTGCGTCAGCTAGAATTCGAACTCAGATCTCATTCTTTCCAAAAGCGCGTGCTGAACCGTTACACTATCGACACATTACTCTTTCTACGCTACATCGCGCTATCTGCTAACAGCCAACCGTCAACAATCTGGCGGGCTAGCCGCCATCGACATTGAACCCACTTATGTTGACAGATATTGGGTTTCAATAGCCAATCAGAAATCAATTTATTTGACCGCTATTTACGGTGGCATGATGTTATAATATACCCAATGATGTAGAGTGGTGTGCAAAAGCGTTTGCGTCAGTTGGGATTCGAACCCAAATATCAGTCTAATAGATTCTTACAAATACTAGGTTGGAAAGAAAGTCACCAATGTTTGATAAAACATTCAAAATTTATACAAATATTCAGCCAGCAAGCAACAACAACAATTCTTCAAAACACAGGCCATCATTATTCACCACTTTTTCCATCGGTCCACAAGGTTTTGGATATGATCGAAGTACCACTCCTTCGGCTTTGAATCAAAGAACTCTTGACATGCTTCTTCAACTCCATCGAATGATTCAAATCGGCGACCTTCCAGAAAGTGTTGCATTGATCGGAAAAGGCCATAATCAGATGGAACAACGTCTGGTCTATAGGGTGGATGCGGTAGAATCTCAACTCCGCCGACATCCTCAAAGTTTGCCTTGGTCTTTTTAGCTACATGTGGTTTGTGCTGTCTTCCTAAAACAAAGCGCGCTTTCGACGACCGAGTTTTGGGCACTTAGACAATTTATATAGCAATAGATACGCAAGAAGCAGACCTTCCAAATGATATGAAAATCACACATAAGTCATGCGAAAAGACGACATTCCCATTCAAACGATAGAAATATTCTTTCTTGCATAATAAGATGATTTCTGATTGATTATTGATACCCGATATCTGGCAACAAGAGTGGATTCAATCGATGACGACTACCCCGCCAGACCGTTGACAGTTGGCTGTTGACAGATAACGCGTTGTGGCGTAGAAAGAGTAGTGTGCAAAATGGACGTCGGTAGTGCAACGGTTCAGTACGCACTCCTGGAAAGAGTGAGATCTGGATTCGAATCCTAGCTGACGCAAACGTTTTTGCACACCACTCTACATTATTGGGTATATTCGTAACATCATGCCATCGTAATTGGCAGTCAACTTAAAGATTTGTGTTTGATTACCTTTTTTAGCGTTAGCAGAGCTTACCATGGAACCTTCTTCCGCATGAAGTAAATTTTCTATGAAAATTGCATAGATGGGATAAGAAACAGATTTTCAATAACAAATAAACAGGAGTTCCTTCTACAAGGATGTGTTTGCTCTATGGAATCATGAAGACTTTCTGATACGTGATCACTTTCTTTTTCTTCAAAATTTCCTTCTTGAAGGTTTTTCATGTTATATTTTATGTTCGGTAAGGCTCAAAGCACAGATCTTTCCTTTCTCCTATAGCGCATTCAAAGAGCTCTATTCAAGCAAACGACTTTTGACTGCTTCGAGACTTGTGCTATTGAAAGAGTAACAGCAGTCTAAGGAAGAAATTTTCTCCAGCGAAATATAAGTGAGATAAGGAATAAACGAGTGGGGTGCGAGACACCACTTCATCATGGGCTTACGACAATATAAAAGGGTGTTTGAAAAAGCCGATCGCGTACGTCTTTAGTTAGAGACTTGTGTTTTGAATGATTACTAATACCAATATGAGAAATTTTTGTTCAGCGAGTGAACATAATATACATTCGTCACCATCTAGCAAAAATTAGCCCAGAAGAGGAGCATTTCAGAAAAGAAGCACTTTATAGGAATTTTGGAGGATTAACTTTTCGAATGATTACTGAAAGTCTAAGAGAAAATTATGACCAAACAAAAAGCATTCTCGAGCAATTGTGTTCCAACGCAAATACACGCCGCCCCAAACGGATTAAATGATAGTATATCGTAGAAGAGACCTCATAAAGGGCCTTTCTCAGTATAAAGTATGCTCATGTGTCAAAAAATTCCTAATGTTCCAATAAGAAAGCCACATCTTTCCGAAAACGAACATATTCCTGTTTTTTCATATTGTAATGTCTCCTTTTTTGGTAAAGTGTTTGCAATTATTTGTCAGTTTGAGAAACGTTAATTTTTTTTAGTGAATCTGTTTTAAAAAAGACCTTGGTAGTACGTCTTCCTAATGAAAAAAAAATTACGTCTTGCTTCAGAAGTCCTCTTTTAACCTCACAACGAACTATTTGATTTATATGTTAACATTTCAATTCCACGTAATCTTTGTAGCTATAAAAGAAATGAGCAATATGCAGGAACTTTTATAACCCTTGAGGGACCAGGTGGGACGCTTCGCCAGCACCGCGCGACGTCAAACTCCGCTCAGTTACTGTAATGGCGGCGTCAAACCACGAGACAAACGCGTTACATATCGTAGAGACAGAGTAAAACAGCATCATAGATGCAAAGGCACGAACCCAGGTTCAGAGGAGGCATTATCATCATGAAATTATTGTTATTGAAAAAGCTTATTCAGTTGAATTTCATTTATGAAGAAACTTCATCGCTACAAAAAGACAGAATGTTAGTACAGAGATTTTCATAACGTGTTCTGAGTGAAATAACGCACATTTACTCAGTTTCAATGAGAAGAGCGCATGCGGCGCAGTGGTTATGTACTCTGGGTCGCATACATGGAGGATGGTTCGATTGCGTGCCAATGACTCACCAAGCCATCCATCCCACCAGAGTCACTCAGCTAGTATAAGACTTGTCTCAAAAGTTAAGCAGCACAAAGTTGATTCGGCGGTAAGCTAGCACAAGTCATGGTGAAGGTCAGATATTAGCGCATCCCTCAGGAAGGAGTGAGAGTATTGATGGGCCTCTCAAAGCCGTCTATATGTGGTCTCATAGAAGTTATTTGCGAAGGTGAGAACTGAACATGGTACAGGAAGTCATTCGGTGAGCATAGTGAACTAAGAGTAAGTGTATCACGTGAAGTGTCAAAGACTGCAGCAATAACAAATGTTTATTGTTGAAATTGACCGTAAAATTCTCGAGCGAATTTGCTGAAGTGGCATTATATTGCAATCTACAAGATCATTTCTATCAAACGGGTCTTGCTTTATAATTGTTTCCACATAATCTCGTCATTTTCTTTGAGTTACAACCCTTGATTGCTTGCCAAAAATGGTTGTCCATAACCGGAGCGCACTCTCCTCTGCCTTTTCCTCACTTCAGTTTTCCCAAACTCTTAATCAACTGCTGTAACGGCAGCGTCTCGTATTGTGAGAATGAAGGCGCCTGTGGAACGCAGACGCAGGTAGCACAACATTCTCGCACAGAGGTGCAGATACCGCCCTCTTGGACCGCCGCACACGCAACGGCGCGACGTCGCCTGCCTATCAACATTGGTCGCCAAATCGATCAACGTATTTATAATGAAAAGGACGCCTAATTCTCTTAGAATATCCTATTTTCGAAAGCCACATCAATGGGTTGGAAACGTAATTCTAAATCGTTTTCCATTCTCTTCAGCAGTGCTGTCAAATCGGTATGCAAAAACATGTTCTGCGATTCCAAAGCATTGATGAAGGTATTTTAGGTATGTAGCCAGAATAGCTTCGCTAGCTTCAGTATAGATCCTTTCTTGAATTTTTAAGTATTTCTTCAAAAACGATGTATCGCTCCTCCAATTGTAACAAAAAGACTTACTACCCCCGCAAAAAAAAAACAAAGGATCGAAGTCTATTCAATAACTCCATAAAGGTTTCAAGTTTCGAATACAGTGAAACCACAAAATTGTAGCCTTTTTTGATGAAGTGACGTAGTATTGCAGTATAAAGTGCCATTTTTATTCAATAATTCATTATTTCCTATCATTTTGGCATGTTTAAGCTATAGGTAACCTTATCGAACTCTCTTCTATCATATTCTACCATTCACTATCGATCACACTTCATAGAGTAACATTAAAAATATAAGCTTCACAAGAAAACGGTAGCACCACCGTGCTGTACTCTCGCTTCGTAAAAATTAACATGTACCCCAATGAGTTAGTTTTTCTCTAGCTATAAAAGGATTAAGGATAAAGTTTCCAGCGTTGATCAATCCCTGAACGATGCACCTTGCATTCGTCTTCAACTTTTTAACTTCATTCGATGTGATTGAATGCTTATCTGGCCTTTACAAATGTCTCGCGACGGCCTCCCGTTGTATCGAGTCAGTGCTGCTTATCCTCCCATAAGAGTCTGGGACCAATCTTGTACCAATTTACTGATCTCGGACGGATGGATGATTTGGTGAGCCAAGAGCGCGAGATCAAACCATAAACCTTGCGTGCGACTCACAGCACCCCAACCACTGCGTCAGATGAGTGCTTCTTTAGTGATGAAGTAGGGAAATAGGCGCTACCAAATTGCAAAAGAAACAATCATGAGACAAATATGAGATAAAAATCATCGTAGTCCAGTCAGGAGATCTTAAATAATCCCCAACTAAGGAATCAAAAAATCCATATCATGTATTCGTGAAACAATTTGTTAAATGCCAATTCGTTCACAGGTAATTGACTCACGGTGAACTAGCGTATAGAAGAAACTCGTCACGGTATAGAAGTGTTCGATAAAGAAATAATATAAAAACAAATGATAACGAACCTGACGACGAGGCTGACGATGGAAGCCGCCGCGGGGTCTTTTGTTTGAAGACTGCCCGAATAATCCAGCAGCGATCGATTATAGATTAGAGCAGATCGTCGCATTGGAGCGCAAATGCTGCAATTCGCTGTGCTGGGCACGTTTCCTCGAGACTTGCCCATTGAACCAAGCTAATTTTCGGCTCTCAAATACCTGGTCGTTATTTGACGCTGAAGAATAATTTTTTGTGAACTAAACTAAAAAGATCTTGCGCTTATGATGGGTTCGTTGGAAAAACTGTGCCTTGTTGCCTATGATTATGGTTGCATTGTTAAATCAGTTATGCTATTTTCCATCATGCAAGCCCATAAAACTAAAGTATAAAGCTTTCGGAGTTGATCAATTCCTTGGGAATGCACCAAGCGTTAGTCTTCAATTTTTCGCTTCCTTCAAGGTGATTGAATGTATATCATGTCTTTACATTGGCTCACGGTTGCCTCCCAGTGTATCGAGTATCCTTATCCTCCTAGGCATGTCCGAGACGTGTCTGGCATCAGTCTACCGACCCGGAGGGATTGATGGCTTTGTGGGCCATGAGCGCGATATCGAAACAGCGGCCTCATGTGTGAAGCAAATCACCTCTAACCACTGCGTCACATGCGCTCTTGTGTAAGCCTGTACTGTTTAAAATTAAAACTGCTTTTCAATTTACGATGTCTCTCTCATTAATTGTGCATTCGCGTCGTCCAATTCTTATAATTCAGTACTAGAAGCAGAATTGAAATAACAGAAGATCGTAACACAAATCTTCAGTGAACGAGTTTTTCAAAAAAAGATTTCTCGTTTCATACTTTGGAATCCAGGATGAAATAATTATCAATCAACACCTCTTATTTTGCTCTGCCACTTATCTCTTGACCATTAAATTTCAAACGTGAACTTCTGCTTGCCAAAATATATTATGGAAAATCATTTTTTCATTGGCGTATTAGCATTCATGAGCGCATGTGGCGCAGTGGTCGGAGGTGCCCTGCGTCGCACATGAGGTCACTGGTTCGATCTCGCGCTCATGGCTCACCAAGCCATCCATCCCTCCGGGGTCGGTAAATTGGTACCAGACAGGTCTCAGACTTGTCTGGGAGGATAAGCAGCGCTGACTCAGTTCAGCGGGAGGGCACCGCGAGTCATTGTAAAGGCCAGATGTGCATTCAATCGCCTCAAACGAAGTTAAGAATTGAAGTCGAATGCATGGCGCATCCCTCAGGGATTGATTAACGCCGAGAGCTTTATCCTTTATCCTTTATTAGCATTCATGCGAAAGCTTGGAATTCTGGTTGCGGCTCTATGTCTCCGCTTTTCCAAAAGACCGCTTTGTAACGTTGTAAAACTCACACGAAGCTATGCCTCAGACGCGCGTATACTCGCCTGACAGAGCTCGATCTCCGAATTATTAGTAATCTTTCAATAGTGTAATCGCTGCTGAAATCAATGCTGAAATTATTTCCTGAAAGCAACGTAGCAGGTGAAATGAGTTGAATTCTCATGTGCTACCAAGAAGGTCTCTGATCAAAGCACGAGACGCTGGCTGATGCAGTCACGTTGGCTGAGGCGATGTCGTGTAACCGCTGCAATATCTATTGATCACCGCGTCACCGGCATGTGGCCGCCTCAGCCAGAATCATGTGATATGGTCGAAGACCTCCTTGGTCGCACACAAGAATTCAACTCGTTTTACCTACTGCTTTGCACAGGACCGGTCCATTAAAATATAAGCACGGCGTCAAAATCTGCATCGATTATGCCATCAAATTATTACTAATAGCCCAACGAGAGAGCTCTGTCCAGCGTAAAATCTGCGCGTCTGGAATGGAAGGAATTTGCTTCTATAGAGCAACGGCAAAAAAATGGGCTTCCCGAAAATCGTCGGACTGGGGGTGTAGCCTGAAGCTCATGCTTTCGAAAGCTTACTGAACTCCTGTGATGAAATCCTGTCCAATGATTGCGATCGTTCTGTCACTTACCCCTCATAGTGGACAAGCACCATGCAAGATGAAAGTAAATTCCTGCAATCTACAAGATTCACGCTATTCAACGGCCAAACAAGGTTAGGAGATAGAGCATTGTCACGCAACATATCAACTCGAACGCGTGTAAAGCATAATTTTATCATTTTAAATGCTACACCACTGTGAAATGTGCCTTTTGAAGACCAAAACTACGAAATTAAGCTCTTGAAAAATTGCTCATAGATCGAAAGATACTCACTGTCGAGCAAGAGAGACTCCGGTTCTTTCTACTTAGGACGGAATAGTTGAAAAACCGGTCTCATTCGCTCGAGAGGAACTTTTCACAAGAGTGATAGTAATCATTTAAATGCTGACACTTGAGGTTATCGCGCCACGTTGCCTGTTCTTCAAAGCACCATTGTGACGGTGTAACATTTCAAATAAGATCACGTTTCATAATACCACGTCTTTTCTCTTGTCTCACTTATATTTCGCTGTACAATTCCGCCTCGTCCGCCCCTGCTACTGCCTTCGCCTTGTCAAATAGCTTGTAAAAACGTTACCAAAAATGTAAATTAGATCCTATTTTCTCTGGTAAACCGCATTTCCAGTAAACAATCATATCGTCAGAATCAGATAACATTACCCTATCAGATGATGACTAGTAAATCTAAAGAAAGTGCTTTGTCCGGCATGGTTCAAAGATAAAATTTAGAGCCAGAGGAGATCAAAAGATCACAAGAGTTTCTTCAAAAGTAGGCGATTTTCGAGTTTTTTCAAACTTGTGCTTTAGTCTAGTACTCCAAGGAAGGAATTTTGTTCAGCAAAACATAAACGAGATATGAGAATAACATGTGATTTTATGATACATGACGCCTTGAAAAACTGCGAAGTGGGGTTGCAGCCACAAGTATCAGCTTTCGAATGGTTGCCAACACTACTATGAACACACCATTCTCTTCATGGTGAGAGCCGATTTACCATTTATTCCCTCCAGATCAAAAAGAACCGAGACTCAATAAAAAGTGTTTATCCACAGCAAAGTCACAGCAGGTAATGAATTTTGATAGTATAGCACGCGGGAAAATACTCCATCTTAGATTTCTTCCACTTTTACTGCTTATCCTAATTTTTCATGGCCTATATGTAAAATAAGTAATTTTAAAATCACATAAAACATCTCGGGGCACTCTTTGTAGATTCAGCTTAAAAACGCGCACATAAAACCGCTTAAAGCGAAGTTTGTGAGCAATCGAAAGTACTATGTTACAGTATTCTGTTGACGCAGTGATTTCTGATTGTAAAAAAAACTTTCTACCTTTTCGCTCAATCAATCCAAGCAGTCGCCTTCAAGGGTAGACGTTGCCAATAAAATTGGAATTTCGCAAAGCCGCCGAATTTTCTGTAGAATTGTTTGTTTAGGTTTAGTGAGAATATGTCCAAGAGATGTGGAGTAACAGAAACATTGTGCATTAAACGGCATACAAAAGTATTTTATAATTTCGCCCGCAATGATAATTTTTGCTTCACTGATTACTGTGATCATTTCGCGCTGTCATAGTTAAGCTTTATTATGAATAAGGCAAAAATTAGGGATGATGTCGAAACGAAGTATTGAATATCTTGGATGCGCCGCACATTTTGTTTACTTTTCATTCCATAGCTTTCACCAATGGTGAATCAACAGCTCACAAAAGCTAATCGATCTGAAGTGATGACAGTTTGAAAATTTGAACTTTTATGTAATTGAATAGATTACTGCCTTGAATTACTCTGCCTAAACAAAATCCATAGTTGTAAGACAACTTCTCGAAATCCAACGGATTCATATTCAATTTGAAAAGTGAATTTTGATTCAATGAAATCCCTAATTTATGACTCTTTCGAGCCCCATAATATGTTCTTTGTTATTTGAATCTACGGCATGATCTTCTTGCAAACCCTAGAACATAATGTGGTCGTCTACATGCCCTGTAAAGGCCTACTGGAATGCTCTGATCAACTCCAAAATCATAGCTTAGGTGCTCTTCCATACGTACGCACAGGTTCTACTCTTTGCGCTATCACGTGTATTAATCTACACCATTTAAAGATTGGTACACCATATCTAAACGTACGAAATCACATACTCTTAACCGATGGGAATCATGGAATTTTGATTTACTCTTAGATGAGCTCATATGACACAGTCGTTAGAGGTGCTCCGCATTTCACAGAAGGTTGATGGTTCGATCTCGCGCTCATGGCTCTCCAAGCCATCCACGTGTCCGCTGCCGTTAAAATAATACCAGGCTTCTCTGTGAGGATAAGCAGCACTGACTGACTCAATACAAAGGGACGTCACAACGTGTCATTGTAGAGGTTGGATAATGCATTCAATCACCTCGAACGAAGCTATAATTGAAGACGAATGCATGGTGAACTCCTCGGGGATTGAGCAACGACACAAACTTTATCCTTCCGCTTCAAAAGTACAAGCAAGTTGTTGCGATTTAACAGACGATATAAATTGTTCGATGGAGCCTCAATCAGTGTTGCCGTCTTCCAGCCCTCTCTGAGTGTCTCTTTATCGCTACAGTTGTATCGTTGGAGTTGAACTGTATAATGGAGAAAATCATATTTCTCCCACACTCATAATTACGGGCACAGTTCTCGATCCAAACCTATTTTGAGGTGCAAAAACTTCATGACAATCGCAAATATTTGTTAAACCCCAACTGCAGCCATTCTTCTATCTTTTCTTTTTTGTAGACATTCTCGTGACTATTAAAAGTATATCGCTCGCAAGAGCCCACTTTGTTTGTGAAAAAACCCAAAAGAAAGTTGATGATTCAGTATGTTTTGCTACTCAAGTTTCAGTATCGTCGTGTGAGATTACAGATATTTAGTTAAATTATTCAAACGCTCAAGAAAGGGAGCCTGTTTTTCCCTTATTTTGATTCATTAAATATTCAATATTAAGAGCAAATAGAAGATCATATGAAAGAAAGCACACCTAAAACTATTCTTTTTAATGTGATTGAGATTGGGCTTACAGTTTTCCTGTCAAAGTTTTGCAGTTATTCAGCTGCAAAGATTGCACATTAGCATGACCATTCATGTATTGAGGAAGTAGTCGCCGAAACGTGAACTCTCGTGGGTGAATGCTGTGATAAAAAACCTCTTTTGTGTTAACCAAAGCGAAGATATTAGTAATTTCTATGCCTGTGTAAAAAATATAATGGGAGGCAGTTTTTACGTCTCATAAAGTCTCAGACATAACTATTTTCCTATTTTCTTGAAGAACTCACGGCTCAACTAATGTTGATACGAGCTTTTACTCATATACAAGAAGAGCTTTCAAGAACGATAGTGCTTAATCGCCTTAGCCGAGCATAGGCCGGCAACTGTAGTAGATGATCTGCTTTTCTCTTAGGCCACACAATATTAAAAATAGATTTTATTTGCTCCTTTCTATTCAAAAAGAACCGTGATGGTTTTTGTAACCTTCCATCATTTCTCCCAGCCTATTACGAGAGCGAGTGAGGCTAGATTTGCTGGTACGGAAAGAAACGGACAAAGTATATAGACTCTTTGGAGAATCGAGAAATGGCTTGTAATGTGATAGCCTGAAAAATACTGTGTTGCAAGTTGCACTGTTCACTATATGAAATGTTGATTTTAAGAGCTTTTTTCCAGAGCTGCAGATGATCTATTGTTTGGGCCCAAGGTGAGTTGCCGCTTGAAAAGTGAATGATGTGCTGATGAGGCCGTAGGTGGAAGCACTTGAGACATTTGAAGATGAGTTAAAGGTGCGGCCTCCTTAGAGATTTGCTCGCTTTTATTTCGCCACACGGTGCTTCCGAATAGTGGGCATTGAAGTTTTGACCAAGCCATCAGCTTGTAGGAATTGTACAGCTGAAAGTAGTGATACTGTACATGTTCATAATTCAGCTTTAAAATCTACTACTTGGATAAGAAGCTCAGGCGAACGTGATTAGGCATCCACTCCTAAGGAAATTATGGACATCAGAACGGCAGGCTGACAGTTAGATACTACTTTACAAAATGATATGAAGGGGTAACTATGAACATGAGGAGGATAAGGAATAATTGAAGATTAACAAAGTAGTGAGGGAGCAAGGAATCTTTTACACTGGCAAATACATATAAGACACAAATTTGTGCTAGTTGGAAAAGATAACTCTGTGAACGTCAGATAATCGAATTTTCTTGCATTTGTGGAAAAGCTGTATGATTTGGTAGCTTGTCGTTTACTTCTGGCATAACCATAGCTCAATTCCGTGTGCTTGGAGTGTAAGTAGGTTGAAGTTCTAGATTTATGCAGTAAACATGTGTTTATCCAGTGATGTAGGATGATGTGCAAAACATACATGTTTTGCTGGACTCGAACCCACACTTCACTTTATACGAGAGCGCATGTCTACCCGTTGCACTATTGGCGCCCATTTTGCACACCACTCTTCCTACGCTACAGCGCATCTATTTGTAAGCCACCAACCGTTACTCGCCTTGCCCAGGATGTCGGTATCGATAATGAACCCCAGTCACGCTGACAAATATTAGATATTCATGATCAAATAAAACTCTTTTCTCTCCACATTACTGGGTATGATAAGAACATCATGCCATCGCTAAAATAGATTACATAAAAAATTTCATTTGATCATCAAAACATGTATTTGATACCAAATATACCTTTAAATCGAGTGCTTTGTTTAGACCACGCTCAAATTTCATTAAATCCTTTCATTATTATTTGAGCCAACTTGTCACGTAGTCTGGTAAGGGCTCTTGTACAGTCCGATACACGTGTTTCGCCCTTACAGACTCGTCAGCCGGGCAGAACCCGTCGTCTTTCGATCTTTCTATAGTCAGCTCTCTCGGGAGCGTTACACTCTTCATAGAGAGTCATCAAAAACGAACGTTTTGCAATCTATGTGAAGTGAAACTTTTACCTAACACAGAGTGTTGCGCAATCGATTGCTCTTTGGCTAGTACAACACTCTGTGTTAGGTAAAATTTCACTTGACATTGAGTGTAAAGCGTTCGTCTTCGATGAATTTCTATAAGGAGTATGAGGCTCCCGAGAGAACTGACTATGAAAAGATCGAAAGACGACGGGTTCTGCCCGGCTGACGAGTCTGTAAGGACGAAACACGTGTATCGGGCTGTACAAGAGCCCTTACCAGACCACATGACAAGTGGGCTCAAATAAGAATGAATTAATGTCAAATAATTAAGCTTAAAAAGCCACGAGGTAAGTTTGAATACAGACTGCTCGGCAAAGAAGTTTCTATTCTTTTCCTTAAACATAGCCTTAATAGTCATTTGATAGCTTCAATCACAAGAAAATCAACGATGTATCGTACTTCTGAAAGGCATTTTTGTTGTGCTATTATAGTTAAAGAAATTTTGTTTCACACTAGAGCATTTTTCTCCGGACAAAGTTCTTTCTTTGAATTTCCAAAATCATCCGATAATACAAATCTAAACGACTTTAACATAAACTTGGTTTCTGGAAAATACTTCTCAGTGTTCTGTAACAACCAACAGAAGATGGGTTCCGTAAATTTGGATCGTTTCCGTCATCCGCAGCCTGCTTGGACTTCTTGAAGAGAACGCGCTTTGATTTTGCAAAGTGTTGGTAGTCAGTTGTTAGCCTAAATCTTCAAAACCTTTGACATGTGTCATATTTCTGGAAAAGTTTTTTGGTGTGATATACCACTGAAAATGAAATTATGTTACATTCAAACATTTTGAGCTAGGCAGAGCTTCCCCCTAAGCTTGTGGTAAGCATTTGATACCACAATTCAGCGACGGCTTCAATGGTAGATTTGACCTCTTAAAAAGGCTTCGTAGTGCATTTTAGGGGCGAATAAAGTCAGGTTTTGTACAGCACGATTTCGCTCCAAGCACCGCGCCTTGCCGCTATGTGGATAGGATATCGCAACATTGGCGCCAAGCCACCACTCCTTTTCCAGTACTAGGTTTCCGAATCCATTCTTATTTGACCGTTACAACGCACCAAGAACTCCACTTCAAAAATCAAGTGCGTCGCTGAAATCGTCGAGATTTATATTATCAAATGATTATTGAAAGTTTAAAGGATAACTTTGCCTCTCGAATTATGCATGAGTGTGTAGCGAAATTTCGTTCCTACTCTAAAAAAGCAATTTTGAATATCAAGCGCACCATTAAATTTCTTGTGGTATAAGCTATCGAATGACTACTAAAACTTTCTAAAAAAGCAGAAGGCATATTTCCTCATGATGCTGAAACAGCGTGGAGTACCTAATTCAAAGTACCTAATTTAGAATACGAATACGCTTTCTTTAGGACATTTTCTTGCTTTTCTGAGGGCAGTCTTTTACAATGATGATTTAAGTAAGTTGTGGTGGACAATTTTTTTCTTTCACTGTGTACTAATTCTACTGATCTTTAAATGGAAATTCTGCTTTGAGAAGTGTTTGCGTGCACGTCTTCAATTCTTCACACACGCAAATTCTGCGAAACAAACTTTACAACGATTTTCGTGTTTTTCAAGGTATTCATTAAGCACGAGGTTATCAAACTTTTCTATTTTTTCAATTCCGTTAAGATGCCTTGAAACTGTTATATTACTGATGTCTGCTGGAGACTTCAATAGTTTCGCGAGCAACCAATTTCGATAAGGCTAGTCATTACAATGAAGCCAGTATGATTAGTGTTTATTATTCGCTTGGCAAACATTTCTTGAGATCATACTTCTACCCTTTAGCGTCCAAAAGGGCAAAGTGCTTGAGAAAGGGCTCAAGGTGCATTGAACAAATGAGTTTAAGGAGCCAACACAAAAGTCGTATGTACAAAGAAGTGTGGTTGAAGCGTTGTGTGAATCATCATCAAATATACCACATAGTCGTGACTTCGATTTCATGCCGGAAGTTCTAAGATCAATGTTGAATAGCGCGCTATTTGCTAGCCTCCCAATAAGTGAAGCGCTGATCTTCCATGAATGTTATGGTATATATTTTATATACCTAAGCGAACTGAGGAGTGAGCAAAAACGGGGAATTAGGCGGGAATCGAACCCGCATTTATCCATACCGGGAACGCGTGCTCTGCCACTACACCACCGAGCCACATTTGCCTGATCACTCATTTTTCAACATATCTATGTTAGCCGCCAACCGCCAACCTTTAACAGGTTTGGTAGGATATGCGATTCCGCCTCATAGACACGGTTAAGCTAACAGCCACTGTTAGATATAATACTCCAAAATTTCAGTATTTTCACTGCTTGTTTCGCACTGTTATGATGTTACATTTGGTAGAGCACGCTTCCTCGGTATGGATGAAAGTTGGGTTCGATTCCCCGCCTGAAACCGCGTGTTTGCTCATCACTCAATTCTTTAAAGTATATATGTAACATCATAGCCACTGTGAAAAGAAGCGATGAAGTTACTAGAGTTTCGGTGTACATTTTTATGACAATTGATAATTTATGCTTACGTTATCGCTGAAACCGTAACATATCGAATTATGATTGAATGAACATTATAGCCGTGTTGTACCTAAAGAAGATGTCACCATTACTCATGAAAATTCTGCTGCTCTAACCTTTCAACGATGTCGTAATCCTTTAATATGAAAATTCAGGTAATCAAATCCGCCCTGTACATTACTTCTTAACACTAGTACCAAATTAAGTGAAAATACCCACATTCCACATAGACTTTGATCGATTTTTATTTCTGCACTTAATTTCTTCATTGTATCGTAGAGACTACACTACGAATTTCCCTATCCAAGCGTAAGATTTTCTTAACTCGTCTTATACGTCCCACGAGATAGCACATTAGGTGGGCATACTGTAAAGCGAAGGTCTGATTAGTGGATGGTCAAATGGTTATTGCTACGGTGAATTAATAAAGTTATCCCCTCTATATTAAAAGTCTTCATACATCCATGCCTTTATGAAAAAATATCTAAGGGAGACGACAATCCCTTTGAAGTGATAGATGGTTGCAGCCAATTCACGTGGGACCTCTTGCAAAGTAAATTGTAGAAGGACTCACAATATCAATGGAACACTACGTGGGCGTTTTCCAAAACAAGTACGAAAAAGCTACTGAAACTTCAAAGCATTTCTAGTTCTTGACTTGTAAAAGTAAGGTAGAAGGACAAGTGATACGTCTGACGACTGTTAATATATCATAATCACATGTCAGACCTAAACTCAAAACACTTAATAATCAATCTAGAGACTGGTAGAGGGGGTCAGTGGGAACTACACAACAATTTGCGTTCCAGAATGAAAATCTCTCGAATGGCCCACTACAGTAGCGATTTCCTTTCTCAATAGCTTTTGTCAACTCTCGCCTCAGACTGACTACGGAGTTGGAGGCCGAAAGATAAAAGAAGTAAAATTACTAAGTCACAAAATGATGAAACTTCATTGATGGCTTTGTTATACCTAGGTCTACTGTCGCTGCAGCATTCTGGAGGTCGGAGAGAATTACACCTTTGAACGGTCAAAACGGTTCATCAAGCAATTACTTCATTGCACACTGTAACCGGGCCATCAGTTGTAATAGCCACATGCAGTGCAAATCGCCAATTTTGGTATTTTACTAGGGCTCTTTTATTGCTTTGAATAGAAATCTGGAATTACTTGTAATATTTCGATAAGTTAGGGTTTTCTCTACACACTCACATGCTTTTAATGCAAGTATAACGTTTAAGTTTGAGAAGAAAAGCTCTCTTTTACTACAAAATCGCAGAGATATTGGCATTATGTCAATCGTAATGAGTTGTACCAAGAATACAATGATACGAATCGATTAGTTTTGATATATTTTAATATAACAGCACTTAAGAGTTATTGTGCTTACTGGAAATTTGAAAACAATGGACAGTGTGTCAAAAGAAGTTGTTGCACAATGCGTGCGATGCCAGGTAAGCCGTAATTTTCAAAATAATCAAGTTTTTATAGCAGGGATTCGTTAATTTCTAATGATTTACATAATGATGCACACGATGAAGATAGAAACTTATGGATTACAGAAGATTTCTGTGCAAGAAGGGTCAATCGTAGTAAGGAGAACTAGTAAGCTTAGCAGACTAGCCAGTTACAACAGCTACGAGCTATACTACCACTGCATATTCTGAGTAGTGCAGTTGTGTCGCGTATAATTAAGCCTATTTTCTAGGTTACTGTAAAAAATTGGATCAGTGTGCAAGAAGAATTTTGCAAAGCTGCTATTTGTTGATGTTGTCTTTTATGGAGGATATTGTCAAGCTGCTAGTTGATGATATTGTGAGAGAAGTTACACCTAAGTGAATACTTTGAATAAAAATCTTCTAGGTTAGTGAAATTCGAAACCTTACACTCTGCCTCCGAAGAAGCGTTGCGAACTTTTGCCAGATGTTTAGACAAAACAAACCAATCACATAGATCAAAGCCATAGTGTTTGTGCGCGCAGGTAGGAATATACAATTTCATTGATAGCTCTGTAGCATTCTCTCTGATTAGCTGTCACTTCATCATCGTTTTGTGATTTAGCTTCTTACGAGTATTTGCTTCTCTTATTCATTTTACTAACAATGTGAGTTTATCACTCCATTACAACTACAACTTGCTATGTTGCTTGCGAATATTCGATAGCCTACTTTTCAGCGTCGTCATGGCAAGAGAGCAAGACGAGGAAGCCTAAAGAGAAGAAGACTGGGAAGCCTTTGAAGATAAAGAATCGGAAGTCACACTCTTCGGCTGGCCTACAAGAGTTGACCAGAGCACTTATAACGAATCAGACGAGGGCATGGACAAAAACGTGCACACTCCACAAGGTTCTGAGGGTGACGATGACGGAACTGACGATTCACAAAGAGCTCATTTGAATGTTGACATTGTAGTTGGTGACTGAACCACTAATGTGCAGCCATTCACCGTCCTGTTTTTTGATGACCCAGCAGCAGGTGTCCAACACAGCCTTGTCAGCTTGTGCCCACAACCCGCTTATTTCTATGAACTGCTCATGACCGATCTTTGGGAGCTGATTGTGGAGCAGACAAATGTCTACCACACTCACAAGAACCTCGATTGGGATGATACCATTGTGAAAAGATGAAAACATTCACAGCTTTGTGTATGCAAATGAGTGTTGTGAAGCTACCAGATCTAAAAAGTCATTGGAGCAGTCATCCGTCTATTGGAAACCCTTTCTTAGAAGTATGAGATCATGGACAGTTACAACAAGCACAAGTTGCTCGTTGACTTCACCGACCAAATAGCTGCCTATTGCTCATAGACCAGGAAGACATGTAAATGGTAAGTGCATTTTGTTGCGATATTGCTTTGTAGTATCTAATTTCACAGTTCAGGCACATCCGCCTGCTCTTCCACCTAGTGACGCATGTATGCCTGATGAACGTGTGGAAAATCTACAAAGACTGCGTAAAAAATTTGCGTTCACTGATTTTAAGATGGATGTTTACCTCAAATACTGCAGGATCATGTAGCTCCTCAGCCGACTGCCACGCGTATTCTCGAAACCACTTTGCCACGTCGTGAACATTGTATTGGATGTTATAGAAAAATGGTAATAGGTGTAAATACTGCTTGTGCTCAAAACAATACTAAAGGAGTAAACACGAGGTGTAGTCGATGTAAGCAGTATATTTAATTACCTTATTTCGATATTGCTCACTGAAGATGTGTTGTTAGGCGTTTTGTCGCTCGACATGTTGTATAATTTAGGTCGAAAAGTCATGTATAATACTGAAGCCATTTATGAACCGAAAAGTGATCAATTTAGGATTTGATGTTTCTTGTTATGGAACGCACAATTTGTTGAATGCACTAAGCAAAATACTATGCAGCGTGGGTGAGTGTTGAAAGCTACTGTTTATTAAAGCAGACAATAGATCGATAACATCGTTGGAAGACTTGATCAATTTGGGTGAGTAATATGTACTTTTTCCAGAGGAATACTCTACAATTTGTTAACTGTGAGCTTTATGAAAGCTTATGCCACTGCGTAATAAAAGTCACACCACATAAGCTTTTTGAAAAAACCATCATAAATGGAAAAAATCCGTTTCAATTTTACACCGCTGCATATCGTCAAGAAATAAGAAACAAGAAATGAAGATGTGTAATTTTTCCCTTGATATCACCTTGGCATTGAAAAGTGGGAATTCTTGAAATACGTGGACTTTCTTTTTACTAACAAGAAGTTTTATAGAAGGCCTCTTGTAACATATCATTCTTATTGATCATAAATTGCTTCTAGGGCACGAATTCGATTATACAACCGCCAAAAGACCCATCACGAACTTCGGGAGACTAAATGCTTACTTAGAGTGTGAAATACAATCTTAAGTCCCTTGCTTCAGGACACTAAAAATCAGTTAAAAAAAAAGGGAAGCGGAAGCGAAACGCAGTTGTTGTTCACCGTTTTTACAGCGCTTAAAAAACCTACATTTTCTAATCAAATCAAAACTAAGCATATGCTCACAATCATCATTTTTGAGTTATCGAATAATTACTGCAATTTTGGTGAAAAGCGTCTGCTCTGTGAAAAAGCCGTGTGAACACGAGCGCAAATCACACTGCACACTCCGGGAAAAAAACGCCATATTCTTTTCGTTGCTACAGCGCACTGAAAACACACTTCCAAAAGGCAAGAATACCATCAAAAGCACAATTTTTTGTAGCTATGGAATGACTATTTGAAGTATAACGAGAAATCTAGACGAGAAAATCACGAAAATTCGCGTGTATCATGAGTTGCACACGCGGTAGCGAAAGGGATTATTAAAAGTGAATGGCCATGCAGACAGAGCACCTTATAGTTATTTGAAGGCCCGGCGTGTGACCACGTTGCTCTCAATCCTGTATACATTTGCCTATATTGCCATTTTGAAAGTGAAATCCGTTTGTGGTCACTAATATCAGCAGTGGTATAAGGATTAGGCAGCGATCACTATTTCAGCACAATAATGAGATGCAATACATATTACCTGAAAGATGTCTTTTTTGATATTTTGAATTGTTTTGAAGTATTAGGCTTTTTTGAGAGCGGAAGCTAAGAATGACAACAGCAAACTATTTGGTAATGATTTCTACTCATTATGCTGAACAAGATATGGGTGAGTTTTTAACGTAAATGGTGATTGTGAGAAATCGCTTATTTAGCTTAAACTATAGAATTGAAGGACGCTTGAAATTTATCCGGAAATCTCATTTGCTGGAGAAAAATTTTTCATAGGACTGTTAGTAGTCATTCGAAAACTAAAACTTGTGGCTAGAGTCCTAAGTCGCCGGGTTTTCAGTGGTTCTGTAGCATATGTTTCAAGGAACTCAAAAATGTGTTTGCTTTTCAGGAAGCTCTTTTGATCTCCCCCGATTTTTGTTTAATGCATTGAACCTCGCCGGACAAAGATCCTTCTTTAGATTTGTTAGTAATTCTCTGATATGGCAATGTTTTTTGATTCTAGCGACATGATTATTCTTCGGGAATATGATCTAGAAGGGAAAATATGATCTAGTTTGACATTTTTGGTAACACTGGTTACAGACTATTCGACAAAGCACCGGCCGCGGCAGGGGCGGAGAGACGAGGAATTGTCCAATGAAATATAAGTGAGATAAGAGGAGAAAACACATGGTCTTATGAAACATGATCTTGCTTTGAATGTCCTAGCGTCGCAGAGGTGTTTTAAAAAACCGGCAGCGTCGCCCAGTAGCCTTTAATACCAGATTTCTAATGGTTGCTATCACTCCTATGCAAGTTTTTCTAAAGCGAATGAGATCGTTTTTATTTATTCTCTTCTTATCAGAAAAAACTGGAGTTTCCCTTGCTGAACAAAAACTGTCTTCCAAGCTGATGGTAGTATTTCAAAGCGTAAATCTAAGTAAGCTCAAATCTCGGAGAATTACAAAATTAACTTGTTTTTTAAATAGACACACTCTGCAATGCTGCAACACTTAAAATAATATTATGTTTTGGAAGAAATGAGCGTTATCGCGTTGATATGTGGCGAGACATTGCTCTATTCCCAATCTTTATCTGACCGCTGAATAGAGTGAATGCAGTAAATCCCAGAAATTTATTATCATATTGAAAAGCTTTTATGGTATTTGTCTACTTTGAAGAGACAAGAGACAAACCGATCTCATTCACTGGACAGGAATTTTTCAAAGGAATATTAGTAAGCTTTAAAGAGCTTAAACTCCAGGCTGCTGCCTTGTTCAGCCAATTTCCGACAAGCCCATTTTTTCCAATGTTGCAAAAGAAAATTCCTTTCGTTCCAGCCGCGCATATTTCAGTCCACACAGAGCTCTTTTGTTGGATTATTGAAAATCATCCAATACCTCAATCGTTGTAAATTTTGATGCATTCTGAAAAAACCGGTTCCCTGCAACGCAGTAGGTGAAATGACTTGAATTCTCATGTGCGACAACGGGGGTCTTCGGTCATATCACGTGTCGCTCGAGCAGTGATCGATAGTCGTTGCAACGGTCTTACGACATCACTTCAGCCAGCGTGTCATGAATTTACCAAAGACGCCCTAGGTCGCACATGAGAATCAAAGTGATTTTACTTGCTGCGTTGCTTTTAGAGTATGAATGCAGCGCTGGAATCGGCAACGACTGCATTATTGAATGATTACTATTAATCCAAAGATAGAGCTCTGTCAGGCGAGAATATAGGCGTCCGATACATAGTTTTGTGCTAAATTTACAGCGTTATAAAGCGGTCTTATAGAAAAGCGGCGGAAATCTAAGCTTACGAATGATTGCTGACACTCCCATGAAAAAATGATCCTCCATAATTTATTTTGGCTCACAGAAGTTCATACTAGAAATTTAGTGGCCAGGAACAAAGTAATAGGTATTAGGTGAAAAATATTCGATACTGAACTCCAAAATTTGAAAAGAGAAATTCTTTTTCCGGGAACTCATCACCGAAGATTTGTGCTACGATCTAGTACTGATTCAGTTCTTCTTCTATTTGTGAATTATAAGAAATTCATGATGCGAATGTATAAGTAGTGAGAGAGACAAGACTTACGCAAGAGCGCATGTGGCATAGTGGTTTAAGGTGCTCTGAGTCTCACACGAGGTCGATGGTTTGATCTCGCTCTTATGGGTCATCAGGGCATCCATATCTCCGGGATAGGTAAATTGGTGCAGGACAGCTGGCAGATCAGCCAGCACTGACTCGATACACGGCAGGCAACAATGAGCCACTGTAAAGGCATGATATGCCTTCAATCACCTTAAAGGAAGCGAAAAATTGAAGACAAACGCTTGGTGCATTCCTAAGGAACTGATCAACTCCGAAAGCTTTATGCTTTAGTTTTCATGATATGCCTTCAATCACCTCAAAGGAAGCGAAAAATTGAAGACTAACGCTAGGTGCATTCCCAAGGAATTGATCAACTCCGAAAGCTTTATACTTTAGTTTTATGGGCTTGCATGATGGAAAATAGCATAACTGATTTAACAATGCAACCATAATCATAGGCAACAAGGCACAGTTTTTTCCAACGAACCCATCATAAGCGCAAGATCTTTTTAGTTTAGTTCACAAAAAATTATTCTTCAGCGTCAAATAACGACCAGGTATTTGAGAGCCGAAAATTAGCTTGGTTCAATGGGCAAGTCTCGAGGAAACGTGCCCAGCACAGCGAATTGCAGCATTTGCGCTCCAATGCGACGATCTGCTCTAATCTATAATCGATCGCTGCTGGATTATTCGGGCAGTCTTCAAACAAAAGACCCCGCGGCGGCTTCCATCGTCAGCCTCGTCGTCAGGTTCGTTATCATTTGTTTTTATATTATTTCTTTATCGAACACTTCTATACCGTGACGAGTTTCTTCTATACGCTAGTTCACCGTGAGTCAATTACCTGTGAACGAATTGGCATTTAACAAATTGTTTCACGAATACATGATATGGATTTTTTGATTCCTTAGTTGGGGATTATTTAAGATCTCCTGACTGGGCTACGATGATTTTTATCTCATATTTGTCTCATGATTGTTTCTTTTGCAATTTGGTAGCGCCTATTTCCCTACTTCATCACTAAAGAAGCACTCATCTGACGCAGTGGTTGGGGTGCTGTGAGTCGCACGCAAGGTTTATGGTTTGATCTCGCGCTCTTGGCTCACCAAATCATCCATCCGTCCGAGATCAGTAAATTGGTACAAGATTGGTCCCAGACTCTTATGGGAGGATAAGCAGCACTGACTCGATACAACGGGAGGCCGTCGCGAGACATTTGTAAAGGCCAGATAAGCATTCAATCACATCGAATGAAGTTAAAAAGTTGAAGACGAATGCAAGGTGCATCGTTCAGGGATTGATCAACGCTGGAAACTTTATCCTTAATCCTTTTATAGCTAGAGAAAAACTAACTCATTGGGGTACATGTTAATTTTTACGAAGCGAGA
This sequence comes from Parelaphostrongylus tenuis, assembly GCA_019055375.1. Lineage (NCBI taxonomy): Eukaryota > Metazoa > Nematoda > Chromadorea > Rhabditida > Metastrongylidae > Parelaphostrongylus > Parelaphostrongylus tenuis. Next base: position 27,565 of record JAHQIW010004032.1, on the reverse strand, counting down.
GTACAGCACGGTGGTGCTACCGTTTTCTTGTGAAGCTTATATTTTTAATGTTACTCTATGAAGTGTGATCGATAGTGAATGGTAGAATATGATAGAAGAGAGTTCGATAAGGTTACCTATAGCTTAAACATGCCAAAATGATAGGAAATAATGAATTATTGAATAAAAATGGCACTTTATACTGCAATACTACGTCACTTCATCAAAAAAGGCTACAATTTTGTGGTTTCACTGTATTCGAAACTTGAAACCTTTATGGAGTTATTGAATAGACTTCGATCCTTTGTTTTTTTTTTGCGGGGGGTAGTAAGTCTTTTTGTTACAATTGGAGGAGCGATACATCGTTTTTGAAGAAATACTTAAAAATTCAAGAAAGGATCTATACTGAAGCTAGCGAAGCTATTCTGGCTACATACCTAAAATACCTTCATCAATGCTTTGGAATCGCAGAACATGTTTTTGCATACCGATTTGACAGCACTGCTGAAGAGAATGGAAAACGATTTAGAATTACGTTTCCAACCCATTGATGTGGCTTTCGAAAATAGGATATTCTAAGAGAATTAGGCGTCCTTTTCATTATAAATACGTTGATCGATTTGGCGACCAATGTTGATAGGCAGGCGACGTCGCGCCGTTGCGTGTGCGGCGGTCCAAGAGGGCGGTATCTGCACCTCTGTGCGAGAATGTTGTGCTACCTGCGTCTGCGTTCCACAGGCGCCTTCATTCTCACAATACGAGACGCTGCCGTTACAGCAGTTGATTAAGAGTTTGGGAAAACTGAAGTGAGGAAAAGGCAGAGGAGAGTGCGCTCCGGTTATGGACAACCATTTTTGGCAAGCAATCAAGGGTTGTAACTCAAAGAAAATGACGAGATTATGTGGAAACAATTATAAAGCAAGACCCGTTTGATAGAAATGATCTTGTAGATTGCAATATAATGCCACTTCAGCAAATTCGCTCGAGAATTTTACGGTCAATTTCAACAATAAACATTTGTTATTGCTGCAGTCTTTGACACTTCACGTGATACACTTACTCTTAGTTCACTATGCTCACCGAATGACTTCCTGTACCATGTTCAGTTCTCACCTTCGCAAATAACTTCTATGAGACCACATATAGACGGCTTTGAGAGGCCCATCAATACTCTCACTCCTTCCTGAGGGATGCGCTAATATCTGACCTTCACCATGACTTGTGCTAGCTTACCGCCGAATCAACTTTGTGCTGCTTAACTTTTGAGACAAGTCTTATACTAGCTGAGTGACTCTGGTGGGATGGATGGCTTGGTGAGTCATTGGCACGCAATCGAACCATCCTCCATGTATGCGACCCAGAGTACATAACCACTGCGCCGCATGCGCTCTTCTCATTGAAACTGAGTAAATGTGCGTTATTTCACTCAGAACACGTTATGAAAATCTCTGTACTAACATTCTGTCTTTTTGTAGCGATGAAGTTTCTTAATAAATGAAATTCAACTGAATAAGCTTTTTCAATAACAATAATTTCATGATGATAATGCCTCCTCTGAACCTGGGTTCGTGCCTTTGCATCTATGATGCTGTTTTACTCTGTCTCTACGATATGTAACGCGTTTGTCTCGTGGTTTGACGCCGCCATTACAGTAACTGAGCGGAGTTTGACGTCGCGCGGTGCTGGCGAAGCGTCCCACCTGGTCCCTCAAGGGTTATAAAAGTTCCTGCATATTGCTCATTTCTTTTATAGCTACAAAGATTACGTGGAATTGAAATGTTAACATATAAATCAAATAGTTCGTTGTGAGGTTAAAAGAGGACTTCTGAAGCAAGACGTAATTTTTTTTTCATTAGGAAGACGTACTACCAAGGTCTTTTTTAAAACAGATTCACTAAAAAAAATTAACGTTTCTCAAACTGACAAATAATTGCAAACACTTTACCAAAAAAGGAGACATTACAATATGAAAAAACAGGAATATGTTCGTTTTCGGAAAGATGTGGCTTTCTTATTGGAACATTAGGAATTTTTTGACACATGAGCATACTTTATACTGAGAAAGGCCCTTTATGAGGTCTCTTCTACGATATACTATCATTTAATCCGTTTGGGGCGGCGTGTATTTGCGTTGGAACACAATTGCTCGAGAATGCTTTTTGTTTGGTCATAATTTTCTCTTAGACTTTCAGTAATCATTCGAAAAGTTAATCCTCCAAAATTCCTATAAAGTGCTTCTTTTCTGAAATGCTCCTCTTCTGGGCTAATTTTTGCTAGATGGTGACGAATGTATATTATGTTCACTCGCTGAACAAAAATTTCTCATATTGGTATTAGTAATCATTCAAAACACAAGTCTCTAACTAAAGACGTACGCGATCGGCTTTTTCAAACACCCTTTTATATTGTCGTAAGCCCATGATGAAGTGGTGTCTCGCACCCCACTCGTTTATTCCTTATCTCACTTATATTTCGCTGGAGAAAATTTCTTCCTTAGACTGCTGTTACTCTTTCAATAGCACAAGTCTCGAAGCAGTCAAAAGTCGTTTGCTTGAATAGAGCTCTTTGAATGCGCTATAGGAGAAAGGAAAGATCTGTGCTTTGAGCCTTACCGAACATAAAATATAACATGAAAAACCTTCAAGAAGGAAATTTTGAAGAAAAAGAAAGTGATCACGTATCAGAAAGTCTTCATGATTCCATAGAGCAAACACATCCTTGTAGAAGGAACTCCTGTTTATTTGTTATTGAAAATCTGTTTCTTATCCCATCTATGCAATTTTCATAGAAAATTTACTTCATGCGGAAGAAGGTTCCATGGTAAGCTCTGCTAACGCTAAAAAAGGTAATCAAACACAAATCTTTAAGTTGACTGCCAATTACGATGGCATGATGTTACGATATACCCAATAATGTAGAGTGGTGTGCAAAAACGTTTGCGTCAGCTAGGATTCGAATCCAGATCTCACTCTTTCCAGGAGTGCGTACTGAACCGTTGCACTACCGACGTCCATTTTGCACACTACTCTTTCTACGCCACAACGCGTTATCTGTCAACAGCCAACTGTCAACGGTCTGGCGGGGTAGTCGTCATCGATTGAATCCACTCTTGTTGCCAGATATCGGGTATCAATAATCAATCAGAAATCATCTTATTATGCAAGAAAGAATATTTCTATCGTTTGAATGGGAATGTCGTCTTTTCGCATGACTTATGTGTGATTTTCATATCATTTGGAAGGTCTGCTTCTTGCGTATCTATTGCTATATAAATTGTCTAAGTGCCCAAAACTCGGTCGTCGAAAGCGCGCTTTGTTTTAGGAAGACAGCACAAACCACATGTAGCTAAAAAGACCAAGGCAAACTTTGAGGATGTCGGCGGAGTTGAGATTCTACCGCATCCACCCTATAGACCAGACGTTGTTCCATCTGATTATGGCCTTTTCCGATCAATGCAACACTTTCTGGAAGGTCGCCGATTTGAATCATTCGATGGAGTTGAAGAAGCATGTCAAGAGTTCTTTGATTCAAAGCCGAAGGAGTGGTACTTCGATCATATCCAAAACCTTGTGGACCGATGGAAAAAGTGGTGAATAATGATGGCCTGTGTTTTGAAGAATTGTTGTTGTTGCTTGCTGGCTGAATATTTGTATAAATTTTGAATGTTTTATCAAACATTGGTGACTTTCTTTCCAACCTAGTATTTGTAAGAATCTATTAGACTGATATTTGGGTTCGAATCCCAACTGACGCAAACGCTTTTGCACACCACTCTACATCATTGGGTATATTATAACATCATGCCACCGTAAATAGCGGTCAAATAAATTGATTTCTGATTGGCTATTGAAACCCAATATCTGTCAACATAAGTGGGTTCAATGTCGATGGCGGCTAGCCCGCCAGATTGTTGACGGTTGGCTGTTAGCAGATAGCGCGATGTAGCGTAGAAAGAGTAATGTGTCGATAGTGTAACGGTTCAGCACGCGCTTTTGGAAAGAATGAGATCTGAGTTCGAATTCTAGCTGACGCAAACGCTTTCGCACACCACTCCACATTGTTGGGCATATTGCAAAAAAGGTAGCGTTTTGTCTCCGATGTAGTTATCCCGTTTTTGAACTTTATAACGGTTTTTGTTGACGGCTATTCAGTGAAACTTTAACTTTAAGAGAGTTTATCGCTAGGAGAAAGTAGATCTTTATCAAAGTGAGTTCTGAGCTGGATCAAGCATACCTGGCAACATGAACGCCCATTCATTGTTAGAATCCATAATTTTCAATGCGAATTCTACGTCCTTGTGATAAAACGAATTCTCAACTCTATTCTCAACTTGTTCCTGCTCTGATTGTTTTAGTGTACTCTATTAATATATTTTCAAAAATTTATAGCTTCTGAAGGTAACTTCTCTCGAGGGGATTTTAATTTGTTGCTGGCGTAAGTCTTGGATGAGTTCACATTCATCATTTTGCTTTATATCTCTGCGAAGAGAGTGCATTTTTTCTGCCCAAATTTTGGAATTTCTCTCTGATGTTGTATGTTTTCTACTCAAAGTATTCAACATTCTGCGGCTTATATAATTGACAACAGTCAGGAAAAAATCAAATGTTTTCTTCAGTATTGGCACTAGAGCAATAAATACCACATATATTAATCAGAAGTAATTGAAATTGGTTAACAATGCTATTCAAAATATGCGCCATCAACATGAACACATTTCTTTCAACTCTCAAGATCCCCTTCATTTTCTTCGATGACGACCTCTCGACCAAATTTGCGTGGACTTTCGGAGCGCAACTGCTCTTCCAAGTTGATGCTACAGGCGGAGAACTCAGCAATGAGCCGAAGCGCTATTCTGCTACTCACAAATCCTTAAACCTTTGCACGGTTGATGTTTCCGCATGCGTTCTGTGCACCGCGTCCCCATTCTTACTCGTAAAACAGGAAATTGCGATGAAAGATTTGTCGAGGGGTTATAATGCGGCAAGCATGAACGAATTTGGTAGAAAAAAAAGCACGGGAAATTCTCCACAAATTGATATTGGTTTGTTGTCTAAGAGGTGGCAGAAATCTGTTTAGGCTGATGGCGCATGCTTCTAATAGTGCTGCCAAGCAATTCCAATTACTTCGAATTAATAAATTTAGTGCTTATTGCTCTAGTGTCAAAATTCATGAGAAGAGTTAAAGCTTTACTCGTGCATTAGCACTGGTCATCGGTTCTGTCTCAGTGCGTCAAAATTGTAGGTCTTACAATCATAAGTAGTGCTTCCTATTTTTCCACTGAACTTATAGTTGTGATTCGTTAGCTTAAGAAATGAAGATTATACTACTCGGTTTTCCTTTAGAAAAAGATGTCATAGGGCACTGTGTCAACGAGGAGAACAATACACCTTGTCTATCGTGGTAGTCTGCCCGTTGTTTGAACTTAGTGGCCTTGGGGCAATCATATAGTGAAATCTGGATGATCTGAACATTTCATGCTCACGAAAAAGTAGCATATTGTAGGACAGATCCCCTCGGCTACCTAGAGTATGGAAAACGATGCGTCTCAACAGTCTGTATTTTTCAGTAAGAAATCGACATCTTTGAAAAGGAGCATACCAACTCATATTGCGCATTTCTGCCTTATCTTGTGAGAACAAAACCGTCTTCTGATTATCATCACTCGTCCAATGGCCATAGATATATCTATTTTGACATTAAGCTTCAACTGTCTCATATGCACTGTTCATAGAATTCGAATGATTTCTCACATCTCAGTCTCACGTGTCCTTGGATACCTCTCATTGTTATTGAAGAGTAGGGTAGAATTCTGAGTGAGGACATATTTCCATGATCACTCACGGATGATGTCTTCATGGTGTCCTTATGAGAATATTGACGATAGAATACAGATTAATAGAATTTTTGAAAGTTCTTCTTTCTCTGAAGCTTTCTTAGGTCAACTTGGTTCATAATTTCTTCAGTCGAACTTCTACTTTCATACATGAACTGTAATAACGCTTAATAATCGACGAAATATATGAGGGAATGAATACTCATTCGGGGTGAAAGTGGTGGAGGATACCGACGGTAAGCACTTGGATGGACCAGGTTTGTGGTTTACTGGTGGACAGTCATCATCACGTGCACGTGGTAGCGTTGAATTTGTCTTGAGAGACTGAAACTTGGAAAAAAGCATTTTGAATCGTCTGAAGGAAATCAACTAAGAAAGCAGAGAAAACCTTTAGAATCACTCATTATTACTTGTTCACCAATAAAAACATGGTGTGCATGGTTCTTTCTTATGGAGCCAAAATTGTTTTTCCAAAAATTTCTATAGAACGCCGTTGAAGTGAAGGACTTCTATACTACACTTCCGATGTTTTGAGCCAACAACCCACTGCTTATAGACTCTTCTTAATGACAAGTGACATTTATATGTCATAGGGATTCTTTTGTGTTCACCTGTATCACCTGTCGTCCCGTTGATCATCGGGTGACTCGAGCGGGTACCAGCAACACTTCCATTTTTCCCTATCGCGTGCAAGAGTAGCTCAGTGAATCCTCCTTGCTCTAGGGATTCGCTGAGCATCATATCTTTCTTCCATCGCTTTCGTGAAGAAATCGGACCGACGGGTCAGTGGTCTTCCTTTAGAGCGCTTGACGTCCAGAGGAATCCAGTCGGTAACGGCTCTCGTCCATCGGTTGTCGTTGAAGAGCATCACGTGTCCGGCCCACCTTATTTTCAATATCCTGGCATGTAGAACGGCGTCTCTGATTTTCGATCTTTGATGTAGGTCGGAACTTCGGATCCTTTCCCTCATTTGCGAGATACGGGATACTCCTAGCATTGACCTTTCGACTGCGCGTTCGATAACGCCAAGTAATCTTTCTTCCCGCTTACGTATCCACCAGATTTCTGCTGCATACGTTAGGGCAGGTATAATTGTCGAGTCGAAAAGGTGGGCACGGAGTCGGATGTTCTTTGTCCTCTTCACTACATCTTCGATGCTCTTAAACGTATCCCAAGCCGCTCGTTTCCTCCTGCTCTACTCTGGAGCTAGGTCGTTCATCATGTTGATTTCACGACCTAGATAGACGTAGCTGGAGCATTCGGAGATTGTCGTTCCGTTGAGCGTGAATGGGGCATTTGAAACCTATCCGTTCCTCATGAACATTGTTTTCGTTAGATTCAGTTGAAGACCAATCTTTCCACAGGCGTTATCAAAATCGGTCAACATTCGTCCCGCTTCGCTGATGTTTGGTGTTATGAGAACGATATCGTCAGCAAAGCGAAGATGATTTAATTGTCGACCGTCAATTTTCACTCCCATTTCGTCTCATTCTAATGATCGCATGACGTTTTGTAGGGTGGCAGTGAATAGTTTTGGCGAAAATGTATCGCCTTGTCGAACCCCTCTTCTTACGTCAATGGTGATATTGTTGTAGAATGGAGATATTTTGGTCGTGAAATCTTTATAAAGCTCACGAAAGATCATTATTTACCGAGTAGGGACGCGCTGGTTATCCAGAGCCTCTATAACCGCTTCTGTTTCCACTGAATCAAAGACTTTCTTCAGATCGATGAAAGTGAGACAGAATGGTCGTTAGTACTCTCGTGAAATTTCAGTGAGTCTTGTAATCGTGTGAATGTGGTCTGTGGTACTACATCCTTTTCGGAAACCTGCTTGTTCGCATGGCTGTCCTTCGTCCAGTGTTCTGTCAATCCTGTTATAGGATGACTCGAGTAAAGAGTTTATAGACAGCGGACAGCAAGCAGATTGGGCGATAATTGCCTATGTCGTGAAGGTCTCCCTTTTTGAACAGCAATACAGTCTTGCTGGGTTTTCCATTGAATTGGGACCTTGCTTCTGACAGGTAGCGAATGAAGAGCCGAATCAAGGTGTTGATGAGAACTGGCGGCAGATTCTTCAGGTGTTCTGGCCTAATCCTGTCTGGACCGGGTGTTGTTCTGTTCTTCATCGACGATATAGCATGTCGGACTGCGGAAGGGAGGACCGGTGGGACGACATGTTCGTCCTCTTTCAATTTATATGACGGTAAGAGGACATGGCTAGCAAAGAGATCCGAGTAGTATTGGTGGATGATTTTCTCCACAGCCCTTCTCGAAGCTGTAAGTGTCCCGTCAGGGTATCGGAGTGCAATCATCTTGGTCTTACAGTTGACGAAGCCTCGCTGGGCTTTGCGAATGCTCTTCCCAGCTTCTGCAGCTTCTGCCATAACTGCTGCTCTTCTCTCTTTAAGGTCTTCTTTTATCGCTTCTCTGCAGCGTTTCGCAATTTCGGACGTTAAGATTCGGTTGCCTGTAGCTCGTGCTATTCCACGTTGACGTATCAGCTTGAGTGTCTGCGGAAATAAGCGTCTCTTCGTGACCTTAGGACTCTCGGCTTTCGTAGCGCTAACGCGAAAATATATTCAACGAGTCGATCGTATTCTTCGTCGATGTTGTCGACAACGGTATCTTCCCAAGAGCCGACTAATGATTCGAATACGTCCCAGTTTATGGTAGTTCTGGGACTGCGTTGTTTGAATTTAGCGGCTTTCTCTCCTCTCGTCGAAAATCGGAATGTTGCGCGAAGGAGGCGATGGTCTGATCCCGTGCAGAACTTAGGAACAACAGCGACGTCGGTCAGGCAAAACCTCGATTTACTATGATGTGATCTATTTCGTTATGGTACTCTCCATTGGGAGTCTCCCACATCCATCGCTAAGAAAGAGGCTTTTGGAATTGCGAGTTACCATGGATGGTTTGGGTAGTCATCATAAACTCAAATAGCCTCTCACCCTGTTCATTACATTCTAGTCCCTGGGTCCCTATGTGACGTTCTTCAGACGTTCTTCTAGGTCCAATGTTTGCGTTAAAATCTCCAGCAATGACCTTGAAGAATGTATGATCTTCTCTGAAGAATTTTTCGAGGTCCATATAGAACGCTTCGACTTCGTCTTCGTCATAGCTTGATGTTGGTGCGTAAGCAACGAAGATGGTCAAAGCCGGCATAGAACCACATCGTTTCAACCGTAATCGTCCGATACGGGTTGTTAGTTGCTCAAACGGATCAATGCTCACGGTCAAATTCGATTTGACGAGGACGCCAACGCCGCCGACACATCTGCGATCGCATGTACCAAGGAGCATTTCTTCTCCGGTGTCATAAACAGCGTGAAAAGGATGGCGTCTTCTCGTCTCAGCCAGGCCAATGACGTCGTACCTTATTCTTCTTGCTTGAATCAATAGATCTACTACAGCAGATTCGTGAGCAAGGGTTCTTGCATTGTAGGTGCAGATCGTCATTTTAGTCCGTTTCGATCTTGGCAGTCTAGTTCGACCCTGAGATCTTAGCAGCCTCTCCGTACTCGTCCTACCTTGCGCTGCCGTACCAGGTGCTCTTTCTCGGTCAGGTAATGAGGCCCATATTTGTTACTGTTTTTGGCATTTTGATACACAACGTATAGCTTGCCAGGCTCTAAACGTGGGGGCTGGGTACTCACGAGTAGCTTGCCAGTCTCTCTCAAAGGAGCAGGAGGAGCTTATTTGTTGAAGGCAATTCCTAACCGCCTCCCATGTTGTTCCCAACAGCTTGATTGCAGGCTTTTGGCCGACTTGGCTCGTAGAATTACAGTTTTTGTCAAGTCGGCGCTGCAGAAGCAGGGTTGCTCTCCCCTAAATCTACCTGCGTCTCTGGGAAGCACACGGTCGCTTTTGGTTAGCGTTTTATTCCCCTATTCACCACCTGGGGACGCGCCACGTGCCCTCGCGACTAACCGGGAGGGATCCCTCTAAGAGGGAGGTTATGGTCGTTTGTGTTAGACGGCGACAAATGGATATTCGACCCCATTTGGTGGGCAAGAATATTTTGTAGGAGTTATAGTAATTATTTGATTGCTTAAATCTCCGCTTACAACCGTAAGTGGCCGGTTTTTCAAAACATCGTTTTAGAACGCTGTAAAATCCAAAATTCAATGCGTTTTACACCCGCAACGCGCCTTCATTTTTATCACACGTAAAATTCATTGGAAGCACGAAAAGCGTATGAACGTTGAAGGAAATTCTTTAGTGTTTAAGCCAGCCATTTTATCTGGAGTTTTTATCAGGGCGCAGGAGAGATTTCCAACTGAATAGCGAGTTGCATCCCGCATGTCTAACACTCTGATCCACCGATCGATTGCTCCGCCCTAACTCGTAGATTGGCCGATAAACAAGCTTGCCGGATATGTAAAACTTGATTCTATTATTCCTGTTACACTGGCGTCGAGCTGTCTTTTCCATAAAATATGCACAGTGCTGAAATCACTGAAAGTTATGCTATTAAATGATTTCTAATAGACTGAAGAAAAAGCTTTGTCTACCGGGGCTTTGAAACGCAACTATTATCTCTCACCTAAAGCGCTATCGAAATGGCTTTTTTAAGAAATAAGCATATTTTGAGTTTTTCGGGGCTTGTGCTATCAAAAATGTACTGGCACTCTGAGGAAAAGTTTTGTTTAACGAAACATAAGTGAGATAAGAAGAAGAAAACACGAGATCGTTGAAGCATAATCTTATTTTTAATTTTACAGCATTATAAAAGGATGTTTTAAAAAACAGACATGTGCGGCTCTAGCAAAAGATTCGTGCTTCTGAATAATTGCTAACACCTGTATGGAAAATTTTGTGCAGCGAATGAGATCGAATAGTCAGTAGCCGCCTATTTGAAAAGCCCCTTTATATTCACTTCAGCGCTAGAAATAGATGAGATGTTACAAAGAAACTTCTGTCAAGGTATTTTGACGAAAAAATTGACCATTTCTCAAAAGATTTACTAACTTTTCATGAGACAAACATCCTTGCGGGAAGGGACTCTTTTGCAGCTTCTAAACAAAGGTTTTGTGAGAAATATTATCTGTTTTTTCGTCGTTACTTGATGAATAGAGAAACTCTATTTTTAACAGCAAACTTCTTTAGAAAATCAACTTCTATGTCATGCTGTACTAACAAATGAAGATAACATTTTATTTTCGATGTAAACAGCCTGCCGTTTAAGCTTCACAGCGGATTTTAACGGTAGGTATATAGTAAAATGTTGAATCTAAAAAATCTTTACGCCTAGCAAAAGAGAGACTATTACCGGAGACACATCAAGCGTATGTCTAGCGAATATTCGCTCAATTATGGAAAATTTCCTATTTTTTGAAACGAAAGCTACGTTCTTTTGATCACAGTGCAATTTTAGCTCTTTTTCACATTATACTCGACGAAGTTTAGTGGAGGGTAACTTGAAAGTGCATTTGCTGCATTGTGCGACGATTTTTCTAAAAAAGGCACATGCTAGAAATGTCGAAGTGTTTAGTCGGAGAGAGTCTTTTTAGAATTCATAATCAACATTATGTGAAGTGCTTCTTTGGAAGTTCACTTTTCAACCAATTTTTTGATACCTTTCACTGACATTGTAGATTTTTCACTTTTGCCTCTACGCTAACATCGGTTGACGATTTGCATTTGTTGAATTGACTTGTACTTTTGACAGTCAAAAGATGGTACTTGTTGATCTTTCAGTAAGGTTCTACTATACACTCGATAGCTGGTGTAATTATGGTTTTAGTACGATTCTTGGTATTTAAACGGCCTCTTTCTTGTACAATATCAGCTAGAAAAAAAATTCGCCTGTCTTTCGGGGTATTTATTACGTTGTTGAGATTTCACGGCAGGTTTTGCTGGCATTTTTGTGGTAACAAATTTACATCGTCGAAACAGTTCATCCTCACGAAAAAGTAGCATACCACTACAGAGATTCATTTTGCAAAATATATTCTCAATCGTTAAAGCATATTCTTCACCAAATCTTGCGAGAGTAGGACTTGCTCTTTCTACTGACCATTATTGCGATATCCATAAATGCTTGTTCGTTCCGACATGCACATTTTGTAGGAGACGTCTGGTTCCTTGCCCTCGAACTTCACGTTCTTAAACACTTTCCGTGGGCATCAACAGTAGGATAGGACTATGGTTGACGATATCTGCTTTAATCCCTCATCTATTACCTCTTCATAAGAGTTCTCTTAGTAATGCAAAGCATGATACAGTGAATTATTGGCTGTTTAGAGGCTAACTTTTTTCGGATCTTTTGAGGGTCAAACTGACTCGCATTTCCCTCGTACTACCGCCCTCGAAGGCGCACCTTCTATAGTAAATGGCGAGTGACAGAAATGAACAAACAATGAATAAGCAGTACCTACTAGTTTGCCTAAAACGCCTATGGCTAATCGTGCTCAGTTTTTTGGACATAAAACTATTCAATTTCTCCTTGCATAAATGAACTAGAATTCGTAGAAATTAACAAAGTTCATAAACAAGCGGTGGAAGAGGAGGAGAATATCTATGGAAAGCAGTTAGGCGGACCAAGACTGTGGCTTTCTGGTGGTCGCCTACAACCAGCCTGCGCGTTGTGACATAAAAGTTATCATGAGAGACTGGACTCGAGGGTAGTACAGAGAAATTCTCTGAGAGCAATCAACTGAGAATTACGTTGAATGAGCGAATTTAGTGGGCGTGTTTACTGACGAAAATTAAATCGGCAAATAATGCTTAATGAGCAGTCTTTATAGATTTATAGAGAATAAAGACTCATAGGAGGGACAAAGCAAGTTTGCGCCATAATTCTCTGTTCTTCTCAACCACAAAAGTCTGTCGGTCTTTAGAAAACCACTTAATATCATTCCACCCCTAAGCTTTTTGAACATTTTTTTTCTATTGGTTACAATATTGAACTGCTTGAACACTGCGGTGAGGCTGACGGTGTGGTGCTCCGACCTTTTTACATTTCAATTATGGAAACAGTGTAGTGAAGAATGTCTGACTTTTGAATGATGAGACATTTCAAATAAGGAAGAGCTTCTGTCTTTGTTGTGAAGCAGACATTATAGTGCTCGTTTTCAGTCCAATAGGTTGTGCAAATAAAACGGCATAGCGCAAATTCATTCGTCAGTCAGTGGAAAGGCGATAGAAGTAAGAGAATTGAAACTAGAAAAGCTTCGTCTATCATTGGTAATTCTAAAAGGCTTTTTTACGAAGAGGTTCATTGACAAGTATCGTCTATCAAGTAAAAACTATCGAATTTCAATCATCTTGGTTCCTCTTTGGATAGTGCGCGTAAAGAAGATGCAGAAATGGACAGAGCAAAAATTACAACCGATAAACGGCAGCAACGTATTTGCATGATGGACCACAGCAGCAAATATTGAATACTAAACACACTACTCAAACCCAAAATAGAAAGATCGAAGCGTTTTTATGAAATACTAAACAAGTGTCGTCCTGGCAGAGAAAGTGTTCTTTGCACCGAAGAATCTGCATGGCGATTCCATCAGGGTTAACAGAAGAAGTAAAAGTTCGATTCAATCCAGGCATTATGAGGGCATCTTTCTCATTAGTTTTTGATTAACGACTCCCCGTTCGTGATCAACAACGGACAACTGCCAGAAAAAACAATAACATAGCTATATTACTTATGCTTAGGAGCCGTCAAGCGACATTATATGTAGTGTCAATAGATCTCATGCGCCTATCGTCTCATATCGTTTGATGACTACATAGAAGAAGTGTCATTTAGGTTCATAACTGGAAGAATATCTTTCTCTGTAAGAACTACTATAGATGACGATTTAGAATTTACTGGTTCCCTAGGTGGCAAAATAGAACATTTCCCTCCGTCTCTTTACCTTCTTCATAATAAATTTGAATAGCAGTTGATAAAAGGCGGATTCAGCTCTACAAAGTTTACTCGCGAAGTGCAAGGCTGCGATGAGGGTGAAAATTTTGATAATACAGAAAAAAAGAAGTCGAGAATTTGATGATGAAGAAGCAAAAAGTTCTTTGCACGGCAAATGCCGCATGCTCGTCACTTAACTCAATGTTTTTTGCTCATCAGTTTCTTCACAAGATTAGCAGCAACAATTAGCCAAAGTTTATGGAAAGCATGTCGATCTATTTCATTCTGGTTATACTTTGGTTGTGTAGAATTACAATGTTGACAAGCTCGAAGGGCACAGAACTTGAAAAACCTGTAAGCTACCATCAGCAAAGAGAGGGGACTTATGGAAACAGAAGAAAAAACCGTTTTACATAAGTACATGATGGACGCTTTATTGTTGCTGAAGCTTCGCAAAATCGCTCTTTCTCAGAGCTGCAATAATGAGGGTTGAATATCTACTTCATTTTGTGATATACGTAGGAGACACCTTTATGACAAATGGCTAATGATGATGAAAAAATTGATGGTATCAACAACTAAAATGGTAGTTGACCCATTTGTAAGAAGATTATTATGAATTGGTCTTGATCTTGCAATAGCACGAAAGTCGCTTTCTAGCACTGCATTGTCTGAACGGCTATGCATTACAGCGAGTTAGCAAACGACTGTCAAAGTCATCTACACGCAGACGATCAAGACAAGCGTTTGTTTCAAGGCGAACACTCAGCTAGAAGTCCACATGCATTTTGATGAAGAAGCAGTTGTGGACACTGGACTCGAATCACCGGAACTCCAAAAAGTGTTTCATATCTACCTCGTGCAGGCTCATAAGTAGAAAAAATTTTGACTGTTTGTGCCGAAAATGACAGAGAGTCGATATCTGAAGGAATATGAAGTTATTTTGCTCCAAACTGACAGAAATGACTTAATTGTGCTTGAAGTCAGAAGCTCATCAATATCCCCAATGTTCTGAAGTGCTTTAGCATTTTTAACGCTCCATTTAACCCACCTTGACAGTTTTTTTTCTCACTGTGCGGGTTCTAACTTCTAGTATTCAATTCGTTTTTCGTCTTCTTCTTGAACATCGTAGAACATTGATTGAGGGAGTCTTCTAGCAATCTCGAGGATAAAATGACCGTGGCGTCCCATAAGACATTGTTGTGGACTCCCGAAGAAAGTGATAAATGATTACAAATTTTATGTAATTATAAGAGCTCTTGTGGCGCAGTGGTTAGAGGTGCTCTGCGTCACACACGAGGTCAATGGCTCGATCTCGCGCTCATGGCTCACCAAGCCATCCATTTCTCCGGGGTCGGTAAATTAGTACCAGACTGGTCTCAGAGTTGTCTGGGAGGATAAGCAACACTGACTCGGTTCAGCGGGAGGCCACCGTGAGTCACTATAAAGGCCAGATATGCATTTAATCACCTCAAACGAATAATGAAAATATTGAAGTCGAATGAACAGCGCATCCCTCAAGGATTGATCAACGCCGAAAGCTTTATTCTTTATCCTTTTTATGTTTTTATAGTCGTTCGATAGCTCGAAAAATGCCGATTCTATGATATGCCTAGCTTGTGGTTCGATTTTCACTCTACGTTTTCCTAATAAATGAAATTAAATGTTTTGCAATCTTAGTCCATTTTCTGGACTTCACGCCAAAATTTTGATGATGTATACTAGTATTATTCATGATATCAGATAGAATATTACTGGAGGGACACAGGAAAACGTATTTTTAGTGGAAAGGTTGCATAGATCTCTTGAAGAAGCCCACTATTCTTATGAACTGAGTGGAATGCAGTCTCATCGTGTGAAATGTGTTTGTAATCTCCTTCCTTCTTCACTCAGCAGAGCTTTCTCATTAGACTATTAGTAATCAATCAACAGCTTGAAAGCTGGAAATGTAAGTACTGGGCATACTTTGAGAGGAAATCGACATACTAAACTTTACTAACAAAAAAGTGACTTTGTGCTCAAGAGCGCATGTGGCGCAATGGTTCGGATGCTTTGCATCGCACGCGAGGTCGTTGGTTTAATCTCGCACTAATGCTTTACCATGCTTTGCATCTTTACTGACCAACAAATTTGTGTCAAACTTGTGTAGGAACATAAACAGCACTGACTCAATATCTCGGTAGGCTACCGCGAATCATTGTGCAGGTCAGACATGCATTCAATCACCTCAAACGAGATTATAATTTGCAGACGATTGCATGGCGCACCCCTCAAAGATTCTTCGATGCGAAGAGATTTATCCTCTAAATTTAGCTCTAGGAGTGCGTTATTACAACTCAACCGCAAACTTTGTTCAATCTTATGAAATGGATTCTGTATTCTAAGCATACTTCATCGGCAGGAAAATATTGGATATTGCTGAAGAGAGGTCTATAAGCGAATCTCCTTTAGAGAAAATGCAGGGTTTTGAGTGAGAGAGCTTTACATGATCCAGTATCTGCGACAAATGCATTGTCTTCCATGCTGTCATCGGCTTCACCGCCGATCTCCTTTTCGGCATTGAGAGCATGCTATGCCGAAGATAAATTGCTCACAGGGTAAGGAGGAACGATATTGATCGAGAGCAGATAACACATTAGGCCTCTCATGCAGTTAGGGGCAAGTGCAACTGGCTACAGATGATTCTGATGAAGTTATTTGAAGAGGTGGAATGCATTGAACACCTGAATCAGTGCCCTTGTCTAGTGACAAATGCTGCCTTGATAAATGGTGTTTATAGCGCAGTACAAGTTGATAAAAATACCTATAGTTTCAAGGGATAGAAGAATAAAGAATAAAATTTTCAGTGTCGATCAATTCCTAGAGGATAAGCCATGCATTCGTCTTCAATTCTCAACTTCGGATGAGGTGACTGAATGCACATCTGGTCTTTACAAAAAGTCGCGGTGGCCTCTCGCTGAACCGAGTCAGTGCTGCCTATCCTCCCAGACAAGTCTGCGACCAGTACGGTACCAATCTACCGATCTCGAGGGATGGACGGCTTAATGAGCCGTGAGCGCGAGATCGAATCATCGACCTTCTGTGCAACGCACAGCATCTGTTACCACTGCGCTACATGCTCTCTCACTGAAAGGATAGAACAAAGTAATTTCTACATCATATAAAGGTCCCAATTCTTGAAATACGCTGATAATGGAAGATGGGGAAAAGTTTAGTGGCATTGCATGCGGTGTACAACACTATTCTTAGCAAACTATCTATTGCCCTGTACTTACCATCTCAATTATTATTTTGAGGTATATGTCCTGAGATTATTTTGAACTTGGAAGATGTGCATCGTAAAACTTCATTCGGAAGTGCATACTGTTAACATAATTTATGATTTAACGATATTATGTTGATCATTTATTACGGACGCGTTGTAAGAAGTCCTTTCCGAAAGGCAAGTGAATTTGTATGTTCTCGTAAACTCGAGCTTTAGAATAAATGTTAACAGTTTCTTAGAAATTCACTACTCAGCGAAAAAAAGCTTCTTTGAAATGCTCGTATCCGTAAGCCAACAAAACCAAAATATGCTAGACTAATTTAAAACTATGAGTATCAGAAACAGCACTAATGCTTCGTTTGAAGTTCACTTTTGAGCAGTAAATTAGAGGCTTAAGAAAAGGTTGTGTTTCAAGCTACGACAAATCTTTCAGTTTTCACTTACTCTCATTCCATTTAGTGCACAACGTCATTATAGTGCTTGGATATTAGAAAACAATAGATTATTAGGCAAAAATGAAGCAACAAGCTGTTTTGATAAAGGTCCTTTTATAAACCAAGATCTAAACTAAATCTATATATTCCAAACCTTGAGTTAATAGTAACTTTCTAGTGATCATGTAAAAGCCTTCACACGAACTCAGCTGTGTCATAAAGACAGGAAAAACGGACACACACCACTGAATGCATCTGAATTCTACACAATGTGCATTGGAAAATAGAATTCTTCAGCAATCATTTGTCTTTTCTCAGCGAAAAAAATTTGTTCGGAATCATAATCGATTATATAATAGCAAAATTTCGTCGTAAAGTTCAAACAACGCGCTACAAAATCAGAGCGTAATTTTGAACCTACTATGCAAGTGCGCTCTCAAACCAAACTCACTATTGACGTCTTTATTTTATGGACCATTAGATCAACCCTTTGCAGCGATAAGGGCCATTTTGACACACAGCTGAGCACCCCGCCCGGGCGTCTGCGAAGATTGGTACGCGTCCTAATGTAAATTCAAGCCAGTTAAGTTTTTGAAATAACATTATGCTCAATAAGTGCTGGAATATCAGCGAAAAGACCTCTACGCAAATAATTTCGGTAGAATCAAAGCTAATGCTCCTTAAAAGCTTGCATTTTCCAAAGAGCAAAGCCACATCTATGGAAAAGGAGCATATTTTCAGCTCTTACTAAACAATTTTTCTTATTTTGTTGATGTTTTTGTATTGAATTAATAGCTTGAAAAATTTTGATCCTATCACAAGGTTTGTTATGTGAAAATATTTCTGTAGTACTTTTGTTGATAGAAAAATATCACTTTACAATCGGAGTTCATTTTTTCTTTCCATCGCAACGAATCTGTTGGTATTACATAGCAAGATTTTGGTTATCTGAAAACTATATTGTTGAGGAACTAATTTATTATTTGGAAGACTTTTGTTAGCAAATTCCCAATAAAAAAAACGTCCAAATGTCTCTAAAATCTCAGCTTGCGAAAACGATTTATTTGCCACATGCAGTCCCATTTTGTGAAATGTGTGAGATTTTGGCATCAATCTTGGTTATCAGAAGGAATTCTGTACTACGCACCAGTACCGAGAAATATTACGTTTTGCTTTCACGAATGTCGACCCTTCCTTACAGCTTTACAGCAAGTTCACTGGCGCTTATATAGTAGAATTTCGATTTTGTGGAAACCACATTACAATAAAAAGTTGGGTTGATATCAAAGAGACTTTTTTAGTCGTAATTCCAGGAAAATAAAACGCATTGCTGTCTTAGAAACCCTTACTTTTCATGATAAAAGCCGCACTTATGAAAAATGAAGCATTTTCGGCGCTTGTTGGAGATGCATTTTGTCAGCCATATTTTACACCATGCCGATATTATGTCTTACTAAATGTATTTAATCACCAATCAATCACATGTATCAGCAACATCATTACCTTGTCCTTAATAATACTTTGGTGTTTAACTAGCTGAAGATTTTGTCTTTCTCATCATTTTCGTAGAGTGCTGGTAGGCCAAATCGCCATGCACCCTTGATGGCATACGTACTGAAGCTTCCTTACCTGACTGTATGAGAGTACTGAGAAGACGACTGAACAATGCAATCTCACAGACTCTATCATCTACCAGTCCATTAACTCTCCCATCACAAACTACAATATTTGAAATATGCTATACTATCATCGTATTTAATTCAACTGCTAAAAAACAACTCGAAAACCACTCCGGTTGTTAGTGGTAGCAGTTATGAGTCGAATGCTCATAGGAGTAGGCCTACGTTTCGTGACTTAAGATTGCAGAACTACAGCGTTTTTGAAAGCAAATGGCTTATGAGAGCTCTCAAATCATGCACCTCAAGTCTATACTGCAAGTCCGCTAATTTGAAAACCAGGAATGAAGAGATTAACGAGTGAGCCACATGTAACAGATATTTAGGCAAACATCACCAAGAATTGTTGCAGTGATTCCCATAGAAAAGAAGGGTTACAGTGTTTTGGCCTATATGCTGGTTACTATTGCTCATATTTTCACGCTGCTGCTGCTCTAACCATTAGGTGGGAAAAAATTGTTAACCATTTTGGTTTCCCACTTGCGATTTGAAACGTAGTATGAGAGTCGAGCCGCAAACCAAACTCATGAGGATCGGCATTTTTTGAGCTATCGAACGAGCATAAAAGTCTGGACAAAAAAGTGAAATAAATGTTGAATAACGGTTGGAAATGCACTCGTTTTTGCGAAGGTATGGTTTCTCTTGTTCGAAAATTATTGAATTCTTGACAAATGGCGTTCTTTCAATTGGAAAACCATGAAAACCTTTACAGAATTTGCTTTAGTGATATTTCATCATTGGATAGTGATAATAATCTCTTAAAATCTAATTTAAAAGGATAAAAGGATAAAGCTCTCGGCGTTGATCAATCCCTGAGGGATGCGCCATGCATTCAACTTCAATTTTTAACTTCGTTTGAGGTGATTGAATGCATATCTAGCCTTTACAATGGCTCGCGGTGGCCTACCGCTGAACCGAGTCAGTGCTGCTTATCCTCCCAGACAAGTCTGAGATCTGCCTGGTACCAGTTTACCGACCCCGGAGGGATGGATGGCTTGGTGAGCCATGAGCGCGAGATCGAACCATTGACCCCGTGTGCGACGCAGAGCACCTCTAACCACTGCGCCACATGCGCTCTCAAAAATCTAATTTACCAAGTAATATTCCCTCATTTCCATTTTATATGCTCACACCGTATAAAACTTTGGTGCACGACGTCACGAACCATGGGTCAGCTTGACCCACATGGTTCCCAACGTGTTAAAAATGCGAAAAAACACAAACATGAACATGAAGGCACATGTGCTCATTCTTGGACCCTCCTAGCGAGCAACTATCTCTAATCCGCCCTAGCTCAGTGACTCCGCCCACCATTCCAAAGATTCTATTTCATGACCAATATCGATTTGCCCCGCCATTCTCGTCAGCAACCTCGTCACGACGCCACGCAACCACTCTCGCTTGAAGATAGGCCTTGCAGCCGCCACGACGAACTGCTAAGGTATGCTAGTAGTTCTTTTCAACTCTTTATTTCTATTTATCATTTCAATTCTGTCACATTTTGGTACTGCTACACCGAAAAATTTCCTGATGAACTAGTTTTTGTGGTCAATGAAAAGAACTTCCTCGTTTGTTAGTAGCAAAACACAGGTTTTTTATAAGTTAGCGGACAGGCACATCTAAACGAACTTCTTCTACTAGACGAATTTTTATTATACTGTTAGTAAATATTCAAACGCTAAATCCCGCAAAATTGACAAATGCACCTGTTTCCCAAAGGCCGTCTAAAAACGCTTTGGCACTATAAATAATAATAAATTTCACGCACGCTGCATTATCGTATCATATTTTTTAGACAAAACAGACCATTAAACGCCGTGAATCTCGTAGATTTCAAAAATATGTTTGCTTTTTAAGAATCCTTTTTTGTTGCTCTGGAGCAGGAAAATAAGATTGTGGTTTCGCACGCGTCACGCACTATCGGGCATAATTTTCGCAATACAGAGATTTTTCCCTTGACTGCTAGTGATCCATCGGCTGAGAAAGATATCGAACATTGCATTCTTACAGACTCTATCAGTAACCACTTCATTACCCCCTCCCGCATCATAAAATACGATGATTCAAATATGCCACACTATCATAGCATTTACTCCAGCTGCTGTAAAACACTCAAGAGCCACTCCGGATGTTAGTTGTAACAGTTATTAGTAAAATGTTTATATAAGTCGGCCTACGTTCCGTGACTTGAGGTCGTAGAAATATATGGTTTTTGAAGGAAAATGATATAGAAGCGCTCAAATCCTATCCCTCAAGTCTATGCTTGCAAACCCGCTGGTTCGAAAACCAGGAGTGAAGAAATTAACGAATTAGCCATATGCCACAGATATTTGGTCAAACATCAGTAGGAATTGTTGTGGTGATTCCCAAAGAAAAAAGCACAGCAATGTTTCGCCTTATATGCTGTTTGCTAATGCTCATTTTTTCACGCTGCTGCTGCACGAAATGTTAGGTGGGAAAAAATCTTAACCATTTTGATTTACCAGTTGCGATTTGAACACATTTTGCGGAAGAAGTTTTGTAGACTCTCGAACATTTTGGTCCGCTGGACGCTAATAAAATGGTTAATATTACCAAAATCAGTATATATGAAAAAGAGGGTACAAAGTCTTATTGATTCTGTTCTAATGCTTCTACTTAACTGTCCTAAACTCCCATCTCCAAATGCTAAAATTTACCATGCTTTTCTGGCGTATCGAGGTGATTCTCTCCGGCGGCGACCTAAAATAGAAATTGCCTCACCATACATCTTTCGATATCTTTCGTGCTTTAATGAGCGAGATATAAAGGTTAACTCCCAACTTTATAATCACTCGTTTCTTGTGATCGATCAGGACAGTAGGTTGCTCTCTTATTTTTTCTAGCAGTGGATGGACTTGAAAATAATACTTCACGTCCGTGATCCCAGGTTGAAGCGTTTTAGTGAGGAACAGTAGTGATCCTAAGATAGAAGTAGGTTTGCTTTTATCCCAAATTTACTTACTCTCAAAGTTCCCCAAGCAATGACCGACCCTGTATCGCTAAGTGAGGCTGTAAAGCTTGCAACTGTGAATTACATCACTATCTGGGAAGCAGACTTTTTACTCATAAAACTTATTTTCATAAGAAAAGCCTGCAATAACTTACAATGTGCACAACTTTGGCAACACTTTCTCAGCACTCAACAGAGTTTTTATCTCTCAAACTATCGAATGACCACCAAAACTGTGAAAAAACTTTGTCCGGTGGAAAAGTTAAGAAAACACGAGCACAAAATACACTCCAAAAAAAAAACGTTCTCGTCTCATTGTTGCCGCAGCTCACTAGAAAAGCGTTTTTTGAAATCAAACATACCATTAGTACAGATTTTTCGGCTACCGATTGACGACTAAAAGTCTGATGATGAGTCTGTGCTTAACGAGAAAACCACGAAAATGTGCGTGCACCATGAGTGGTGCACGAGGTTCTGAAAGGGCTAAAATTCAGCAATTCTTATTAATAACAGCCAAAGCGAGTCAAGAGGAACACCGCCAAAGTACACAGAAGTATGCTATTTCTCTTGTTGTCCTTTTCCGCAAGACATGAGTCTGTAGTATCCATGTCCCAATTAAACTCTCTTGAAGTGGACCTTTCTCTCAAGGTTCTACTTGCTTTCCCTTCCTTTACTTCTGTGAACGAACCAGAAAGGCAACAATTTCAGGCAATCCAACAAGTTTTAGCTCTATGCGAGTTCACACAAAAAACTAAAGCTGGAACGGGCACTGGAAAGCATTGAAGTTTCATTTGAATGGCCTAAATTGAAGTTTCAGTTTTATTCGGCAGAAATTTCCATCAGTGGAGCCGGTCATTACAGTAATAATACGTCTAATTCTATGATAATATTTAGCCGTCAAATTCGCTGGGTCTTAGCCTAATAATTCACTCCTGGTGATCCATACGGGTGGGAAAAGTTTCGGCCGGTCGCTACACTAGCATAGATGCGCTTAAAACGATTTTGACACACGCTTGAGACGACGTTATGGTCGAAAGGTGTGCGAGCATTGCTGGTAATTTTCGCGAGCAACTACGTAAATTTATAGAGGCCGTAGGAGGTAAATTTGAATATTTGATATGGACTTCTTTGCTTATTGTTTCAATTACTGATATGAAAAACGTATTTATCCCTTCAGTCGAATGAATTAATTCGCTTCCGCAGTATTTTCTAGCGTTGAAATATCCTAAAAAATTATCAGTTTTTTCCACATGATTCAACAATTATCACTTGTCCTATATTTGTGCATAGAAAGATGAACACTATTCTGCTGGTAGCACGGTGTATTGAGTATGAATGAAAAAAGCGGAAGTACCCAAGAAATTAACACCTTTTAATCCGCTTCCGTAGCATTGTCTAAGCCCAGTAGAGTTCTTTCGTCAATAAATATAAAGAAGTGGAGCTGTTTCGATAGTCCTTGTCGTGTTACTGAAAAAACAAATTAGACGACAGTGACAAATCCATAAAGTTAATAATTTGAGAGGATCAAAATGTGGTCACAAGTTTACTGTCACAGTTAGAGAAGTCTTGGCACAATAGAGTTAGCCAAATTACAAATTCTTCAATGCATTCTCAAATTTTCGCGGCACCTAAGAAGCTACTGAGACATTAAAAATGCACTTTTATCAAAACACAAAGGGGAGAAGACGGAGGAAGGCGAGCTAGGGGTAGGGCATATTGACGTGCCGAACCCCTCGGATTAGGCCCACTTGACGCCGGCCCGAAAGCTTACCTGTCTGCAACCGGCTAGATGATGTTTGTGCAATTTTTCGTCTGCTTCCATAGACAACTAAACTCCTTCCCTCCTCATTTCGGATACGATCGATGCCTCCACCTAACCCATGTCGGTATAAAACAGTTATTTTCAATTGATTGAAGAGATTTTGGCATATGTCACGTCAAGTATTTCAAAGTACGTCTGCTGCGCTGTTCAGGTGTAAATGCTCTGTACCCTCTACTGCACTGCTTCTTACAGATGTTAGCCACTCAACTACATTGGTGTCAGCATGTCGCAATTTTTTCTGCTTGCAAAGCAGTGTTCCAATTGAATGGTAGGAGTATAAGGGTTCGCGCACTAACAAAAAACAGTGTGAAAACAGATCGATAAAGCGTCACGTGTTGAAGACGAGTTTATTACACAAGTTACTTATTAGTGCGACATCTATAGATCAGTGACCTGCCGTTTCGATACGAAATGGAACAAACATTGCTCACCGTCTGTAAACTGAACATTCTATGTCTTTCACAAATTCCAAAATTTTTTCCCGTCGACTGATACTTAGAGAGATTCAGATCTGACACACTGGCGAGTTTGTCTTGCTGTTGCATATGCCAATTGTCTATTTGTTTTAACGAGCACTTCACGCAGGTTTGATATTGTTCACTGCCGTTAAAGCTGGAGGATTTTGATGTGTCTATAACAACGTCGCTTTCCGTTCAATTCTAAGTATATTGTCCCAAATTTCCTGCAATTTTCTAATTCTAGTGAGACGTTGGCCCAAAATTTCATTTCTCTCGGATGTCTTCACCATGTCTAAGCTGAAAGATAGGCTGTGTGGCTTCCCTATATCGCTCTTTCTCGTTTTTTTTCCTCAAGAGCTCTGTCGTGAAAATCTTAACATTCTCAATCTTCAACTGCCTTCCAAAGCCGGCAGATCGCCACAATTGAGCATTGCTCTTGTACGGGCAAACCACCGCACACATAACGGAGGTAATCGGATTTTAAATACATGAGGAATAAAAGCTTTATATTTTAGCAGATTTTCGTTTCCATATTCAGAATACTGCGCATGGTGATAAACTTCTGACTTTGAGCGCAATTACGCCATTTCTGTTAGTTTGGAGCAAAATGATTGAACTTTTCTAGAAACTGACTCTTATTCATTTTTGATTCGAATAATCAAAATTCTCTCTACTCATGAGTTTGCACGAGGTAGACATGCAATACTTTTCGCAGGTGCGGTTATTCAATTTCAGCACCCATTAAACTGCTTCTTCTTTGGAATGTAAATGGACTTCTAAATAAGTAGTATCTGAATATTTTCTCCTATTTAGCCGTTCCCAGGTGATATTGATATTATCTATCGAATATTAGCGAAGCATACAACAATACAGTCAATAATGCAGCTTGAATATACAATATTCGAGGTGGCTAACGTTTCGGCTAGTCGACTTTGTCAGAATCTGGAAAGATCACATTGATCCACAATCCACTAGGTTAAGCTATGCCGAGGTTGATAGATAGTCGTTCTTGGAGTTCACTGATTTCAAAATGGTCCTACAACTAGATGACTCTGGCAGTCTACGATTTTTGAGTCAGATGTAAAACTGATATTGCGGAAGACTCACATTTAATACCTAGTTCGAGTTAGTTCGAGTTTCCCTTAGGAATGTTCTGGGATTTTTTCCAAAAATAGTAATACTGTAAGACCCTAGAAATCTACTAAAAATGCTCACTTTAAGGGCCACACAACATATGTGCAAACCTTATGGATCTCTCTTCACAGTGCTTTCTTTATGTGCTAATCTCGATACTCCTGCCATTCAACATGGACTTCCTCGTTCAATTCGAACTCTGCTGTGTTGTCAGAAAATTTACGAAATGCTGACACCATTGTGGTTGGGTGGCCGGCAATTGTAAGAAGCAGTGTAGTGGAGGGTACAGAGCACTTGCAATTAAGCAGCGCAGCAGACGTACTTTGAATTAGTTGACGTGACGTTTGCCAAAATCCCTCTATTTGAATGGAAATAATTGTTCTATACCGACAATCGAGTTAGGTGGAGGTATTGATCGTTTTTGAAATGAGATGTGGACGAGTTTAGCTGTCTATGGAAGCCTGCGAAAAATTGCACAAGCACCATCGAGCCATTTGCAGTCAAGTAAGCTTTCGGTTGGCGTCAAGTGGGATTAATTCGGGGCGTTCGGGACGTTAATATACCCTACGCGTCGCTTCTCCCTCCCTTTATGTTCTCCTTTTAGTGTGTTAATGCAAGTGCATTTTTTTGTCTCAGTACTTTCCCAGGTGTCTCAAAAATCTGAGAAGCTCAGAAACCATTGAAGAATATAGTAATTTGGCTAGCTCTATTGTGCCAATTTCTCTAAATGTGATAGTATCCTCGTGACCGAATTTTGATCTTTTCAAGTTAACAACTTTACGGATTTGTCACTGACGTCTAATTTGGTTTTTTTAGTAAAACGGTAAGGACTATCGAAAGAACTTCACTATAGAAACAGCTCCACTTCTTTATATTCATTGATGAAAGAACTCCACTGCAGTTAGATAATGCTACGAGAGCGGATTAAAAGGTGTCAATTTCTTGAGTATTTCTGTATTCTTAATCATACTCAATACACCGTGCTTCAGCAAGGCAGTGTGAATCTTTTTATGCAAAAGTATAGGACAAATTGTAGCTGCTGAGTTGTACACATGTATACGTACGGAGTGTGAAAGAACTGACAATTTTCAGGATATTTCAAGACTAGAAATGCTGTGGAAGCGAATTAATTCATTCATCTAAGAAAGAAATACGTTTTTAGATCAGTAATTATAAAAATAAGCAAAGAAGTTCATATCAAACTCTCAAAATTAGCTCCTTCAGCCTCTATACATTTACGTAGTTGCTTACGTAAAATTAGCTCCTTCAGCCTCTATACATTTACGTAGTTGCTTACGAAAATTTCCAACATTGCTCGCACATCTTTTCACCATAACTTCGTCTCATGGATTTGTCAAAACCGTTTTAAGAGGATCTGTTCTAGTGCAGCGAACTGCCAAAACTTTTTCCACCCGTATGAACCACTAGGAATGATTTATTGGCCTGAGACCCAGCGAGTTTGACAACTGAATATCCTTATAGAATGAAAAGTATTATTACTGTAATGACCGGCTCCTTTGATGGAATTTTCTGCCGAAAAGAGCTGAACCTTCATTCCGAGCCATCTAAATGAAACTTCAGTGCTTTCCAGTGCCGTTCGAGTGTTCGTTTTTGGTGGGGACACGAATAGTGGTAAAACTTGTTGGGTTGCCTGAAATTGTTTCTCCTCTGTTTGGTTCACAGAAAGAAGGAAAGGGAAAGCAAGTTGAATCCTGAGAGAAAAGCTGACTTCAAGAGTTTTTGGTTGTGACTGGACACTATAGCGTCCATATCTTGCGGTAAAGATGAACGAGAGCATTGGCAAACACCTGTGTACATTGGTGCTGTTCCCACTGACTGGCCTTGGTTGTTGTTCGTAAGGATTGCCCCATTATAACCCTTCTCGAGCACGTGCACCACTCATGGTGCACGCACGTTTTCGAGGTTTTCTCGTCGAACACAGACTCTTCAATAGACTTTAGTAATCATTCGATAACTGATAAAATCTGTACTGATTATACTTTTGATTTCGAATACGCTTTTCTAGTATGCTGCGGCAACGACGGCATGGTCACTTTTTTTTCCTCGAAGTATATATATATATATATCTTAGATATGTATATCACGCCAATGATTTTTCATTGAAGTTTTAGAGGTCATTC